>CATIWR010051364.1:0-41064 GCA_949677035.1 Omphalea diandra | reverse complement strand
TATATATATATATATATGCGCGCGCGTACACACTTTGAAAATCAATTCATGGATACCATGTTAAGCATAGGAATAAAAGAACTTGAAATCTATTCATGGATACCAACTTAAGCATAGGAATAAAAGAACTTGAAATCTATTCATGGATACCAACTTAAGCATAGGAATAAAAGAATGCCATATCGAAATCAGTACAAGTAGCGGCCTTTTATTTACTTTGGTATGTCTAAATCCTAAACCCATGTCTTGAATCGCAATAGGGAGACGATGACAACAGTTGCCATTACTGCTGACAAAGATCAGAGTACTTGACCACTGACAGACGTGCTTCCAGTTCGATCCAAGCAATCTGAGATCAGATCTCATCAATGAAATAAACCAGCCTAAACCCAACTCTTGAATCGCAATAGGTGAGGTATGGAAACAGTTGCTATTACTGTTGGTAAAGATCGGAGGACAAACGTGCTTCTAGGTCGATCCAAGCAATCTTAGATCAGATGTCATCAATAAAAGAAACCATTGTCGCCATTACGGTTGCATCTATCATTTTTCATTGCTCCCAACTACCGATCTGCATATTCTGCCACCATTATTTATTTTGCATTTCTTTTTAAATTTTTTTTTTTGTGTTCGAGGTAAATTTAAAGGAAAATTTTTAATAGATTTTGTAAATTTAAAGTCAGATTGAGATGTTTGGTTGTTTAGAATATAGTGAAGAAAGAATGAAAGGAAGAGATTTGAAAATAGAGGGTTTGTCCTTCGCATCTTTTTATTATTCGCTTTGTTTGGGTTTTTATAAAGGGCAACGTTCTCATTTTATATTTATTCAATGAAAATATAATTTTGTAACATTAAAAAAACTTGTTAGTACAATAAAATAAATATAAAAAATGACTTAACAAAATATTAAAAAATGAGCGATAATTTAATTAAATATAATAAACGTCAAAAGATTTAGAGTAATTAATTCAATCTAATTTTATTTGTTAAATTACTATATTTTTAAGTTTTAAAATATTTTTATCTACTTCTGAAAATTGTTATCTTGTTATTTTAATTTAGTAGTTATTAGTAAACTTTCAAAATCAAATTTTTTCACAAAATGCAAATTAAAAAATTTATAATTAATTATAAAAATGAATTTATTTTTAGTTTTGCCTTGAAATCTAGAATAACTTTGTTTTGGGCCTTTTGAATTTTATTTATTTTTACTCCAATGTGCTAGTTTTAAAAGATAATTTTCAAGTAGTTTGGTTTGTATTTGTATAACAGATAGTTAAGAGTATTAATAGAATGATCAATTAAAAAATAATTAAACTAGCATTTTAAATTTAAATAAATTTAAATTATCTCTTTTAGCCTATTTGAACTTAATTAGTACAATTTTTAAAATTTAATTTAATTTTAATTTCTAAAAATAATTAAAATTTATTTTCTTATGTTATAAATGATAAAAATAAAAAATAAAAATAATGTTAATTTAATCCACACTTGAATTTAAAGAGTGAAATAATAATTTTTTAACAAAAATAATAAATTTAAATTAATAAATTTTATTAAAGAACTTATAAAAATAAATTGTTTCATTATCACCTTAAAATATAACTTAACTAATTTATATCATGAACATCATTGAGAATAAATTTATACATTGTTTCTTTGTACTTGGTCTCATAAAAATTAAATGTATATTTTTTATTTATTCATCGATAAATTTTAATAAACACATCTCATTTATCGATTCTATATGATCTAATATTTTTATTTTATCAAATATAATGTGAAGGAGTATGAGGAAAATATATATTTTCATAACAATATTTTTACAAGATAGTGTATTCTCTTGTTCATTTTAGTTAAAACATTTTTAGTTATTTAGATATAAGATATTTTGATAATATTTAGAAAAAAAATCATACAAGAAAAGAAAATGAAAGAATTTTATTAAGAGAATTATTTCATTTTAATGATAGAATTTTATAGTTTGAAATAAATCTTAAATTGATAGAATTTAATTGAATTATATTATTTGGAATAAATCTATAGTGTATTGAAATCATTTTTTTCTTAAATACTTTTATTTATTTAAAACAATCATAGTGTTAATTCAAGTTATAAGATTAGTAATAATTTATTTAATTTTTTAATTGAAATGAATTCTTGCAATTTGAATTTATCATCAAATCATTATATTTTAAAATGAAAGAATTAAATTTTTTAAATATAAACTTTTTAATAAGAAAATCATTAAAATAAAAGTTTTTCCTATCAATTCTTTCAATATTTGCATTTGTAAGCATGATATTTAACAAAATTATGAGACAAATAAATGAACGTATATAATTATACTTTGATAAATATTGATACAGTCAAAACATGATCAGAAACAAGCAACTAAATAGGAGTAGAACTTACAAACTCAAAATTATCCAGTATTATTATAAAAATATCAAAAAATGAAAGAATGAAAAACATTTCACTCAAAATATGATAAAATCAATAATCTCATTTTCTAGAAATAAATCAAAGCACATCATCAAACAGTGAAATTATATCATGATGCAATTGATAATTTCCAAATAAAGATTATTTTAACTCATGAATTAATTTTTTTAGCAAACAAGCTAATTTAAAAGGCTTGAAAAACAGTATAATACTACCATCTCAAAAATAGTCTCCTTCATCTCTCTTTTTCCATTTCTTGCTTTCTTTCTTTTTTTTTTTTTTTTAATGTTCATTAATCATTTGAGCTAATTTCACTGACACATCTATATTGTTGTGTTCATTGTTTCTTTTTGTGATACTCTTTGAGTTAAAGAAAACATATGCATATTAAGATGTATAAAAAGTATAAAAAGTATTCTTTATTCAAGTGAAGGTAATAAAATCAATAATCACTCCACCTATTTCGAGAAGATTATAAATTGTGAGGCACACACATAGAATAAATTTATATAATTAATATAACAAGTCATATATGAATATATTACTATATTTTGAGGATGTAAAAGTAAGTTTTTTTTCAAATAGATAGAAAAATTTATTATTTTTTAGTTTAACTTTGTTTAAAAAAATTTCCTTTGTTTTTTATGTATTGTTATTTTGAATTTTTATATAAATTCATTCTCAATGATGTTTATGGTATAAATTAACTAAATTATTTTTTTATTTTATTTTAAAAGATGAGAATGAAGCTTTTTCTTTTTACAAATTCTTGAATAAAGATATCAATTCATGGTATAATTTAATAAAGCTTTCTATTTAAGCTTTCTTCATGGCATATTTAATTTTTATTATTTCTATAAAAAATAATTAATTCACTTTTCAAATGCAAGTATGAGTTAAATTAATCTAAAAATTATTCAAAATTTTATTTTAATATTGTTATCATTTATAAAATAAAAAAATAATTAATTATTTTAATAATTAGAATTTAATTGAATAAAAAT
Source organism: Omphalea diandra (assembly GCA_949677035.1). Classification (NCBI taxonomy): domain Eukaryota; kingdom Viridiplantae; phylum Streptophyta; class Magnoliopsida; order Malpighiales; family Euphorbiaceae; genus Omphalea; species Omphalea diandra. The sequence goes on along the minus strand of CATIWR010051364.1, from coordinate 37,615 downwards.
TTATAAGATTTATATTAATTAAGTCAAAATAGGATGAAAAAGTTAATTTGAGCATATTTTAAGTTTGAGTATAAATTTGAAACTTAATTAATCTTTTTTCTATGATTTCATTACCCAGTTGATCTTTCTGTTAAAACTTTTAGCGAATCCATTAAAAAGAAAATTCGTAAGAGGTTTGAAAATTACATTTTGAAATTAAAAGATTTTAGATAAAAAAAAAACACATAAAATTTAGAGTGAGAAATGAATTCTTTCTAAATTTATTTTTGAAGTTGGTCTTTCATTTGAATATAAAGTAGACCTCATCACTTTGTAAGCTGGACTTCAAATTGAGTAAAGTTCTATATATGGGACTGAGTTTGACCCAGTCTGATAAGTGGGATATAATTTAAGGAACGAAACATTTGGCCTCTAAAATTTAAATTGAGGAGAATATTTACCTCTAAATTAATTTTTTTGTCTAATTAAACTACATATTATACATAAGAAATTATTTTAGCCCCTTTGTTGGCCCTAGTGCACTAAGAATGAGAGTTGAATTGGTGACAAATTTGGAGTTTTAATTTTGGAGGAAGCACACAAGAGTGAAAGATCAGAGAAAGGGTAGAAGAAGAATGAACACAAGAGTTTTATAATGGTTCGAGTATTAACCAACCCTACATCCACTCTCCAATTCACCAATTGGGTATTTCACTTAATCTCTAGTGTTTTACAAGCTCATACTCAACTTAGTGTTTAGGCTCACCCCAAACCTTACAAGTGTTTTCCAAGGCTAACACTCAACCTATACAAGAGTTTTACAACTAAACTCACTCTTAAACCTATACAAGAGTTTTACAACTAGGCTAACTCTCAAACCTAAACAAAAGTTTTACAACTAGGCTAACTCTCAAACCTATACAAGGCATTTAAAGCTCACACCAAACTATGTACAAAGAAATAAGGAATTAAAGTAGAGAATTAACTTTGCAAGAGTTTTAGCATTACCAATTGTTATTCTCTTGCATATACATCAATTTGGTGGAGTATTTATAGCCCACATCCACCAAAAAAATGTTACTCTAAAACTATAAATAAATCTCCAATATGTGTTAGGCAGATTTAGCATTAAATGCTTGTCAGGCTGAAGTTGCGGTTGCTACGGACTTTTCACGGTCATGAATTTTCAATTGCGGCTGAAAACATTATTTGTGTCTAATGGCCAGTCCACGTGGCAGCTCCTCAGTGGTCCATCAGCAAAATATAGTCATTGCATTCGAACTGCTCATAAAAGGTCGTGGTTGCAATTCTTCCTTATGCAAGGCGCGACTAAGACACAAATTCTTCTATTTGAAGGAGAGTTTTCATTTTCATGAATTGCAGTCGCTACCCACAATATTACTCTGGTAAATTTTGTTCTCCAATGGATACCTGGGACACTTGACATGCTATGATTGTGGACTTGGTTCCCTCTTCAATCACTTTGCAAGTTGCGGTCGCAACTAAGGCATGACACAAACCGCAAATTCATCTGTGATTCAACCAAGACTCCTTCAGCTGATTTGAGACTGTGAATTCGCCTGCGAATTCCTCTGACCTAGCTTCATCCATTCTTATAATAGTGTCGTGGTCGCGATTTAGGGGATACTGACTGCAAATTTGGATGTTCTTCTAAAAGATGAAGATTTTGACTTTTATTGAAAATAACTCTTATAAAATATAAAAGCAACACTTAAAATTAACATTAGAACTTTTAATCTATATTGTCAAGATCAAAAGAAAGCTTTGACTTAGGTTTGAATAACCTAGTCTAACAATCTCATCTTTTTGATTTTGACAATCTAGATTGAATATGCAAAGGATAAAAAATCAATTATGTATGCTTCCTAGGAGAATGATTTTGAAGTCATTTAAATCTTAAGTATGAAATTGCTCCCCATCAATCCATACTCACCCTTAGTTATTCTAATAAGAACAATATCTTAGCTTATACAAATGTAGCTTAATTTTCTCTCCCCTTTTTATATGTTCCCTCTTGGTATATTCAATCAATTATCTCTCCCCTTTGTCAAGATAAAAAAGAGAGGAATATAAGGAAATAAGAGAGAGAATGAGAAATATGAGAGGGAATGACCACAAACTTATCAATTGTACAAAATTAAATTATAATAGCAAACATAAGTAATTTTACACAATTGATCATAACATGTCAAATAAGAAGATAAATGGATGAAACATAAATGCAAAATAATTCAAACATTTAAAGGTGCTTGATCACACAACTAGGGCTGGAGATTTAAGAATTGTCATATATGGCCCTAGTATAGAGTATATGATTATATGATTTTGATTTGAACATTTGAAATGTAAAAAACCTCAAATGCAAAATGAATTTATTCAACTCAATATACAATCAATCAAATCAAATCAAATATGTAAACACATAGATATATCAAGCAATAAAACTCCCCCTAAATGTATGCATAAATATATTAATTTGAAAACATAAGGGATAAGGGATACATTACAAGTTTAGTATCCATGGCTTGATACCAAATAACCTTTTAAATTTTATCCCTTCTTCATTAGCAATCTCCATTCACCTTTAGATTTTCTATTATGAGAATTTGGTGAAGGAGTCTCCATCCTACAATATCAAACACTTTGCTTTAGTACCCAAACATACATGGGTCCTTGGGGGTTAGTCTTGAAAGAGTCCTCCAATTTAAGGTATGCCTTCCTACTGTGACAAAATACATTGATATGCCCATAATTCATGCAATAATGACATTGGAGCTTAGACTTGTGAGTCTTTCTCCTATGCATAACCATAGTATGATTAGGGGGACTTCTCATCCTATGTACAACCATAGTATGATTAGGGGGACTTCTCAGACTTAGGTGGTGAAAGTGTATGCAAGTACATGAGTGATTAAGAGTAGAAGAGTATTTATTATGTTTGTGTGGTTGAACATGCTTCTTGTTATAAATGTAAGCATAATTTGCTCTTTGAGCCTTTGCTCTTAAGCCTTAGGGGGCCTTTACTATGCCATTAGGCATAGGTGGCTTAGTGCTATGAGCACCTTTCCCCATGACCTTAATACTTGAAGTTTGAGGTGTTGTTACTCTAACAAATGTAGTGAGTGAAAATGTAGATGAAGAGGCTTCATTAAAGCTAAAACCATGCCTAACTAAAGGAGGTATTTGAGATACAATAAGTGTATCCAAAGCTTCCTTCCCTTTATGAAATTTAGAGATGGAATTTTTAAGTTTTATAACTTCATCCTTTAAAGAATTATTTTCCTTTCTCAAAGAGTTAAGAGAGGATAAAGACTTAGAAAGACTCTCTTGAGACTTTTTAAGTTCTTCATTAGAAGTCCTCAACTTACTTACAAGATCATTTAAGGATTTAAATTCATTCTCTAGTTTGGAACATTTTTTCTTGTAAGTTTTCATTTGTGACTTATATTTGTCATATTTCAAAGTGAAAGGTTCTAAAAGCTCTTCATCTATATCATCAAAAGCATTATAATAATCATAAGAGTGTGGAAAAGTACTTACCTCTTTGGAGGAGTCCTTTTGAGCCATAAAGCAAAAGTTTGCTGCTTCATATCTATCTTCATCTTCATCACTTGAATCATCATCCCAAGTAGCCTTAAAGGTCTTCTTCTTTTCATTGTGATGATAGGAAGATGACTTTCTTTGGATTCTTCTTTCTCTTCTCTTTTTCATCAACTCCTTGGTCCTTCTTGATATTTTGGCAAACTCTTTTTCTTCTTTATCACTTTCATTTGAGTCACTTGGATTGAATAATCTTTTTGAGCTTTGAAGGCCAAAACTTTCTTTTCCTCTTTGTGTCTTTATTCTCTTAGTTTCTTCATCTCTTCATCTTTTTTGACAGCCATCTTATGAGTTAGCAGTTTACCAATGAGGACATCAGTTGGCACTTTCCCAATCTCTGGATTGGACTTTTGAATACTGCATACTCTTGCACTAAATTTATTTAATAAAAGAGATTTGAGGATTTTAATGTTTACCTCATAGTTAGTAAGAATCCTTTCGAACTTTTTCATGTTTGTGACAATAGAGAGGAGATTATTTGTCATTTCAGTGATGCTTTCATGGTTTTTCATCATGAAGAGCTCTCACTCTGTCACATACATCTCCAACCTATATGATTTCATAAGAGTTGTGCCTTCATGATAGTTTTCTAGTGCTTTCCATATGGCATGTGCAGTTTGGTAATGTTGGATTCTTCCAATTTCTTCTTTTGACATAGAGGTTAGGAGAATAGCCATTGTCCTCTTGTTCTTCCCATTTGCCTTTCTTTGTCCACTTCATTCTTCTTTTGTAATTGCCACCTCTACTCATTTAACCATCTTTGTTGGAGGCTTACACTCTTCAAGAATATAATCCTATAAATTGATGAAATCATTATCAAGATAAATCTATATTTTATGCTTCCAAAGAGTATAATCATTGCCATCAAAATGGAGATTAAAGTAAGAGTGGACTCCTTCTTGTGCCATTGATCTTTTCTCACACAATCAAGTTGAGACTTGGCTTTGATACCAATTGTTGGCCCTAGTGCACCAAGAAGGAGGGGTTGAATTGGTGGCAAATTTGGAGTTTTAATTTTAGAGGAAGCACACAAGAGTGAAAGGGTAGGAGAAGAATGAACATAAGAGTTTTATAGTGGTTTGGGTATTAACCAACCCTATATCCACTCCCCAATTCACCAATTGAGTATTTCACTCAATCTCTAGTGTTTTACAAGCTCACACTTAACTTAGTGTTTAGGCTCACACCAAACCTTACAAGTGTTTTCCAAGGCTCACACTCAACCTAGTGTTTTAGGCTCACACCAAACCTTACAAGTGTTTTCCAAGGCTAACACTCAACCTATACATGAGTTTTACAACTGGGATCACTCTCAAATCTATACAAGAGTTTTACAACTAAGCTAACTCTCAAACCTAAATAAGAGTTTTACAACTAGGCTAACTCTCAAACCTCTAAAGGTGTTTAAAGCTCACACCAAACTATGTATAAAAAAATAAGGAATTAAAGTAGAAAATTAACTTTACAAGAGTTTTGGCACTACCAATTGTTCTTCTCTTGCATAGACATCAATTTGGTAGAGTATTTATAGCCCACATCTATCAAAGAGATGTTACTCTAAAATTATAAATAAATCTCCAAGATGTGCTAGGCAGATTCAGCATTAAATGCTTGTCAAGCTGAAGTCGCAGTCACTATTGACTAGTCACGGTCGTAAATTTCCAATTGTGGCTGAAAACACTGTTTGTGTCTAATGGCTAGTCCACGCGGCAGCTCCTCATTGATTCATCAGGACAATATAGCCGTTGCATTCTAACTGCTCACAAAAGGTTGCGATCGCGATTCTTCCTTGTGCAGGGTGCTATTAAGACTCGAATTCTGCTGTTTGAAGGAGAGTTTTCATCTTTGTGAATCGCAGTCGCTACCCATAATGTTGCTCTCGCAAATTTTGTTCTCTAACAAATATCTGGGACACTTGGCATGCTATGATTGTGGACTTGGTTACCTCTTCAATCACTTTGCAAGTTGCGATCACAACTGAGGCATGACACAGACCGCAAATTCGTTTGTGATTCAACTAAGACTCCTTCAGCTAATTAACGACTGTGAATTTGCCCGCGAATTCCTCTGACCTAGCTTTATCCATTCTTATAACAGTGTTGCGGTTACGATTTCGGGGATACCGATCATAAATTTAGATGTTCTTCTTAAAAATGGAGATTTTGACTTCCATTGAAAATAACTCTTATAAACTGTAAAAGCAATACTTAAAATTGACATTAGAACTTTCAATCTATATTTTCAAGATCAAAAGAGAGCTTTGACTTAGGTTTGAATAACCTAGTCTAACACCCTTGATTTGTAGAGATTGTAAGTAAGCATTCAAAATTATTGAGTTGGTAAAGAAATTGGTCCATTTATAATGGTAATGAGAAGTATCTTCCTCAAATTCATTTATCCTTTTATAAATTTTAAAAAACCTTGCAAGGTTCAAATAAAAAATTAGAAAAAGGAAAAGGGAATAAACACATATACTATAAATTCATCATCATACTCATATACTATAAATTCATCATCATCATCAACAACAACATCAATCAAGAGAAGAAATGTTGAACTACATTATGAGGGACCTCCCAAGCACTGTAGATGTCAAAATTGGTAGGTTTAAGATGAAAGTTCCTAGATAGACTTCTTAGACTGATGGCAAAGATTTTATAGATGCCTAAATTATGAAGTAAGTATGATGTATGTTATTAAATTATTGGGTTTATGAAATAGATAATTAATTTAGAATTTGTTGGTTTCAATTGTAGGTTAAGAGTTGTGGTTATTTTGAGTGGCATGATGAGGTTGTAAGAAATAGGGTTAGAGATTTGTTGAGTCAATTGAAAGTTAAGAAAAGGTTGTTGTTAGCCAAAAATAGATAATTGAAGGCAATGTGAAGAGACATGGTGTCAATTGGTGATTTGGCTAACAAGATTGAAGAGTTATGGCTTGAACCAAGGAGGTTGAAGAACTCTAATTTGATAAAGTGTGCAAAGTTGAAGAAGAAAATGAGAAAATGATATGTTCTTGTTATAGTTTCATGGATTATTTTTTTAGGGTTGTTTGTGATATTTTAAGGGTTCATGTTTGTGATTTTTTGTGATGATTTTTGTGCATCTAATGGCAACAAGTAGTAGAATTTTTTTGGTGATGAATTTTTTTAGTGAAATATTGTGTAGTTTAATCAATGGTAGTTGTTATCTCTTTAATGAAAATGGTAGTGCATCTTTTAATTTTGTTAATTAACTTGTGATCTCATTTTTTGTATGCTATAAATTTCATTATTAATAACAACAAATGATTTAACTATTTTTTCACTAAAAAACTCATATGGTAAAAATATTGATATTAAAGATAAAGATAAATGTAGCATAAAAAACTAGTATATAATATAACATAACCTTTCTAAAAGCTATCTAAGTTCCCATGGAAAATGATTTAAAATATGATTTCTAGTTCCTGAGGAAGTTGCACATCTAACAATTCACGGTCCATAAAATTAACCACAAAACGCAAAATATAAATAGTAAAATATTTTGAACTCTTATACTAATTTACTGTTATGGATACAAAATCACTTGTATTGTTTTGATTTTGGCTTTATTTGGCAATCATTTAATCTCTTTAGGCTTGTAACTACCTGGCATGGTATGGCCTTCTATCCATTGCAATCCTAGGGGTTGATATGACATGTTAATGGGTATTATGAATTGGGAGCTATTTCTAGTGAAGTTAATAGTCTTTAGATTATTACTTGTATGTTTAGTGGGCTTTTACTTCCTTAAAGCTCTCTTATATGGATGGGAAATCTAGTCTGAGCATCAGGATCAACAATTAGTGGTGTAAAACCTTTTGCAGTGATTGCCTCACTTGGCATTCCAAGCTATCAAGGTAGAACATAGTTAAAATAAGTCATATAACCTAGTTATTTATAGAACCATTAACTACAAAAAAAAAAAAAAAAGACAAATTCAATTAGAATTGACATCAACATAGCAACCAAAACATATTGCAGTTGATGGTTTAGTTACATGAGATATACTAGAAATTGATGAAAAACCACTAATAACATTTGATATGTTATTAGCATTAAACTGTGAGCTATAATATCTGGATCTCTTGGTTTGGTTGCATGTGTGTGTTTGATGCTAGTAATTAAAACTATTAAAGTGTTTATTGGTGGCTCACTAATGCCATTGGTTAAATGTTTTCTAGGTCTGCTTACAGGCTATAGTTGTGACTATGTGCTTTGAGGAGTTGATTCTTACAAATATATAACAATAATGCTTTTTCAATCTCGTCCATAAGAAAGGTAATATTTAAATCTAAATAATAATTCAGCTACCCTTATTTGGACTTTTAGTCCTGTTATGCCCTTCCCTATGGCATATACCACAACTTTGTTTCTTTACCTTTTTGCTCAACTTACTAGTTCTATCTGGTTTAGTTTCTCTTTTAATCCTTTTTCTTTCTCTTAGCCTTCTGGCCATTTTAAGCACTAAAAAAGATCTATTGGCTTGTAATTCTCAAACTTAATGAATTTCTTACTAGGAACAGGTTGTAGGAAATTGATAACTTTTCAAATAGTGGACTTATGATACCACTTTGGCATCACTAATAAAGGGTCAACCTTTAAGTGATATAGAGCACGTATCGCATAAGGACATGGCATTCCAGTGAGATCCTATGTCCTTTATGTGCAACTACTTGTCTAACAAAATATTATGCTTGTCATCACTTCCTTTATCTCATAACCCATATATCTATTGAATACAACCTTACACTCATCTCCTTATTTCTTGATACATTTGTATTATAGATGGACTCGAATCATTAAACATTTAGAAGTAAGTGCTTTGTTATTATTGATTTTGTTCATGTTTTGTTATCTAATATCTTTAACATGATGACAATAGATTTATGTCTAGCATTAAGGTGAAGCACTCTAAAGTATTATTGTCAATCATTTGGGACTTGTTTTTATTACTCAAGTATGTTTTGCACCAATTTGAATGAGGATACTCAAAGAGATCTTCATCAACCCTTTTATTCTCCTAAAATTAGAAAGAAAAGAACAATTATAATATCTTAAAACACCATAGATATTCAAATTAAAACTCACCTCACCTAATTCTTTAACTTATCCTTGAAGTCTTCATAATAAGTACTCTAAGCATATATCTAAAACCTTTTCTTAAGTTCACCACCTCTCTAGTTTTTACACCAATTGGCATATACGTTTATGGTACTCCATTTATGCTTAGCTTCAAGGAGCACATGTTTCATAGTATCAATTAAACTATATATAACAAAAATAGTTAAATGTGTATCACCAAAAAGTACAAAACAACATAAATAAGGACAATTAGGTTACTTTATTACAAATAAATAATTGAACTATTACCTTTTGCATGTCAGAGATTATTGTATACTGTGCTGAAGCTCTTAAGTAAGGCAAGCTAAACATCACCTCTAATTGCTTTTCTTTTCCTTATCAATAATTTCCTAAGTTGTAAGCACTATCTAATTATCTAATCTACTAATTTAAAATAGAGTACACTAAGAAAATCTATTACTACTACTATTGTACCTTGTACTCATTAAACTATTGATCATAAGAAACATCATATGGGTCTTGTGCTTAAGAGCAAGGAACACAATGAAAGTTCAAATGGAAAAGGAAGTTTAATATGAAAGTTTATTGACTTTGAACCTCTCAAACTAGTAAGTCTTTATGACAAAGATATAGAATTCTTTTCAAATATTGGGTGGGAAAGGTTTATGAAGATAAAGGAAGAAATGTATGGGAACATCAAACTAAAATTTCTCCCCACCATCTCAATCAAAAAAAGAAACTCTTTAGTCCCATTATGGAGTTCCAATGGGATTGAGAAATAAGATATGTCAACTAGGAGTGCTTAGCTACTATGTTTTTGGTAAAAGGATGAAGGATTTGAACAAGTACCAAGCAACATTGATGAAAAAAGCTATTGAAGAGCTAACTGGCATAAAGACACTATCTAAGAGCTCTAGAAGCAAGGGATCTTTTCTCGTTAACCCTGCTTTAAAGGTGTGTCATAGGTTCATTGCCTAGAACCTTAATATAAGGCGTGAGTCACTTGGCAATATCTAAACCCTAAGGGTATTTCTACTTCATTGCATGTACCAAAAAAATTATAATGAAGACTCCTTGATGGATCACCATAAATCTCTATAAACATACTACAATAATAGAGATCATCACCACTAACTACCTCATCATAAGAATGGCCAAATACCTTAATATCTTTAATCATAAACTAGAAGATGTTCATGGATATTAGGAGATGAAAAACATTGAAGTGTTTCTTATCTTATAGAAAAAAGACAAAACAATTCCTTCTCCTTCATAAAAGCCTCAAGATGACAGTAAGACAAGGATTGAATTATATGAAAAAAGGGAAGAGAAAGAACAATAAAAGGTTCCTCACACTCCACTTCATCATGGTGCTTCAACTTCAAACCCACCTCCACCTCCTTCTATTGGTAATGAAGTGATCTTGACTCATTTAAAGACTTTAGAGGCAAATATGATGAAAGAGTTTGATAAGTTGCACATCAAGGTAAGCCAACTACAAAAGAAGGTGAACCTAGTATATGACAATATATGAGGCATTGAAAAGAACATCAATGCTCTCAAGGATCATTTTAAAATAGTGATACCTTTAAATGATGACTCATCAAGTGAGGATCCTAAGTAATATGAACTTATCCAAAGAGGCAAAGGAATGGTTGAAGCTTAAGGAGAGAATATAATAAGAGAAAAGGATGAAGCATAAAAAATTTATGGCTAAGGAAAATGAAGAGAAATGAAAGAAAGGAATTGAGAGCTTTAAAATTCCTCTGGCCTGTACCTCTTTAGACCTTACAAACCTTCTCCACACTCTTCAATCCAAACCTCAAGATATACCCTTATCTTCTAAACCTCAATAATTATTCCCTTTATCTTTCTTTACATTTCAAAGTTTTAAGCACTTAGACAATAATAATTTTGAAATCTACTTTGTCATTTACTTTTTATGAATTCAATGCAATGATATTTTTATTTATGCTTTATTTCCATAACTCTTTATGTTTTGTATGCTATTATTGATGTTAAAAAAGGAAGTAACATCAAGAAGCATGTTGCATAGGCGAACCCACCACTCCATAATTGTTAAGGCTTGGATTACATCTATCTTTATTCCTAATGGTGAACAAAGCCAAACACCCCGAATCCAGTGACACTCCTTAAAAATGTGGAGGAGAGATTCATCATATTGGTTTCAACCGGCACATAAGCTATTTATTTAGACAGTTCGAGAAATAAGCGTCTCATTGCAAGGTAGGGAATCTTGCAACAATAGCCATAAAAAAAAAAAACTTACATTTGTTAGGCACATGAGCTGCCCAGATTTTATTCCACTTTAAGTCCACAACAGAAGATGAAGTGGGTTGCTTTAATATCCCTCGGCTACCATTTGCCCAGATTTGGAGCACGTCTGGGCAAGTGGCAGCCCGAACGAACTAATATATTCCTTTGTGTGAAGGGGGCTAAAAAAAATACAATTGGAGGTAATCTAGCAAAAAGAGGAATTTGACAAATGCAATCTCTTTCTAAAAGAAAGAAAAGCCTGAGCCAAAATATCCCAATCCCAAGACACCGAATTGTAAACAAGTAAGCAACTTACTAAGCATCATGTGGAAGATAACGGGGTACCAACAGTCTCATTTGAACTACACCAACAAGCCAATTGTCTTTCCATACCCTCACCAATTGGCCATTACTGATCCTTTAACAACCTCCTTTCTCAAGTAGCTTTCTGGCTGTCACTATACTCTTCTACACAAAACTAGGTGAGAATTTGAGCTCTGAATGTAAGAACTGCTGGTAAGGGAAATATTTAGCTCTTAACACTCTTGAGCAAAGTAATTTCGTATTCACAATTAGCCTCCAACACTATTTTCCCATTAGTGCTAAGTTGAAGTTTCTAGAGCTCCGAAAGTCTAAACCACGTTGTTTTTTTTTGGAGACACTGCTTATCTCATCCCACCTAGTGGATCTTGCTACCCTGCTTACTGCTCTCCCCCACCAAAAATTTGTACTATGCTTTGGATCTCCTCACACAGCACAGAAGGCAACCAAAAAAAAAAAAAAAAAAAACTCAATATAATTAGGATTTGATTGAGCAGTGGATTTTATGAGTACACCTTAGATAAAGTGAGTTGTTTCCACCTTTTTAGCTTCTTCCAAATTTGTTCTTTGATAAAAGCAAAAACATATTTCTTTGATTGTCCGATAAGAGTTAGGGGGCCCAAACACTTTGAATACTTATCCACAACCTGAACCCATAAGTTTGCTTGTATTAATTGGCACCCTTGGTGAGGGACATTACAGCTGAATGAAAATTCTGACTGATCAAAATTTACAGTACATCCGGTAGCTGCCTCATAGACTCTCAATATCTGCTTTGTTTTGGCACATTCCTCCACTAACGCCTGGGAAAAAATGATGTCATTTGCAAAGAAAAGATGGGAGATTTTTGGACCATTTATGCACACTTTAGCGCCATGCAACTCTTTCCTGGACACCACTTGCCTAAGCAAAGAAGAGAATCCTTCTACATAAAATAAGAAGAGACAAGGCGAGATGGAGTCCCGTTGATGAATCCTCCTACTCGGCCTGGCTAGTCCTTGAGATGTCCATTAACCGTATAGGAGAATGAAACTGAAGATATATATGATAAGATTAGTTTATAGAATAATGGTGGAAATCTCATCTTTTCATACACTATCAATAAAGGACCATTCGACTTTGTCATAAACTTTACTCATATCCAAATTAAGAGCTTGATTACCCTTTTATCCTTTAGTTTGGAGTTTCATGGAATGAAAAAGCTTAAAAGTAATAATAGCATTATTGTTATTAACCTACCTGGAATAAAGACACTTTGAGATTCATTAATTATGGAAGATAAGACACTTTTTTAGCCTGTTAGCAAGAACCTCAGAAATTAATTTGTACAAAACATTACACTGGTTGATAGGTCTCACATCTTTAACAAACTCAGATAGTTTGACTTTAGGAATCAAAGTAATAAAAGTGGGATTTAACATATCTGAAAATCGAGCAAGAATTGAGAACAAACAAAACGTAAGAAATGACGTCCTGACTAATAATATGCTGAAAGGAAGTAAAAAAAAAAATAAATAATAGACATACAATTAAGGTCTGGGGCTTTCAAAAGGTGCATCTACTTGAGAGCAGCCACTAGCTTTTTACCTACAAAAGGTCACTGAAAAAACTTAATCATGTCATTAGACAACGTGGAGTCAATGGAATCAATTACTTGATCAATCTCAAATGTGAGATAAAGAATAGCTCCTCAGAATACTGTACCACCACACTTGCAATACCCTCATTCCTCTTCACCTTTACACCTTCATTATTTTTAATCCTCATCTTTCTTTCTGATCCTTGGAGTGGAAGAATTTTGTATTTTGATCCCCCTATTTTAATCGAACTTCCCGAGATCTCTATCTCTAGAAGATCTCTTCCCTATACAGACCTTCTTGTACCTCCTTCTCTAAGATAAAGATATGAGTTAGATCCTCACATATTATTACCCCATCAGATATGAGTTAGATCCTCACGTATTATTACCCCATCTTTTAGCTTATTAAGCTATTTTATTTTTTCTCATTATTTATTTCTCTCCTTTCAAAAAACCCTTTTATCCCATTTTTTCAATGCCTCTGCATAACCTTCTATCCTATCCACCACTTCCTTTCCCTTTTCCCTTCGCCTACTTCACTTCTCCCTAACCATATCTTCATAAGATGCTTCTCAAACACAGCTCGCTTCAAACCGAAAGGGTCTGTTGTTATTCCCACCCTAAAACACATTGTTCTCAACATTTAAAAGAATTGGACAATGGTCAGGTGAAGCTCAATAGAGGTGGCTAACACGATAATCTTCAAATCTATCCTTCCAACTCTACATATTACAAACTCTATCCAACTGTTCGCTTGCCTTTGCCACTTCTATGCCCACCATTTCACAGAGTTAAAGGACATTTAATAAAACTCAAATCTATCAATCCATAATCACCAAGTGCTTTTCGAAAGGCTTTCATAACTCGAGAAGTCTTAGGAATACCCCCTTGCTTTTCATGAGAATACAACACCTCATTATAGTCCCCAAAAACAAACCTATATTTCATCAAATTTATCACCTAGTTGTCTTAACAATGTCCATGTTTTGTGTTTACTGTCCCACTCAGCCCATCCATAAACACTCGAACCCCTCCATGTACTACTACTTGCTTTAGTCACAAAAAAAAAAAAAAAAATCAACATGATGAGTTGAGAAGCTCTTCACATATAAACTAATGTCCTTCCTCTGCATCAGTAATAAGCCACCAGATCGCCTGATATAATCTATATAAAAGAGTCAAAACCTATAAAGCTCCTCTCTAAGCCCACCACTTACCTTTCAGTCAAACAAGTCTCCATGAGGAAGAGCACATTCGGGGTGATATAGTGAGCCAGTGCACGAATTGTCCAAGGGTTGCCCAACCATTGGAGGTTCCAACTAATAATTTTCATGGCGATCAATGAGACTAATGATCAGTCATTGTTACAATGAATTATGAGTCACTAGCTCTCCCATTAACCATTGTGCTCTTCGTTAGTTGAGAGTCAATGTCCATGTTGATGTGCACTGTACACTACCACAATCATTCACTTTCCTTTTTCTTACTGAACCTCGGGCTATTTCTTATACTGGTGAAATTGATTAAAATTCCCATTCCCACCGCACTCCTTCGAGTCCATGTGCCCTTTTTTTCCATATCCCTTCATTTTATCCACGACACCTATATTAAGAACTATAGGATTCCCTTCATGTTGTTACATTATCTTACCCCTAGAGTTCCTCTCATTTGCATCAATCCTTAAGTCATCAAGGTTATGTTGAATAACATGATTGTTGTCACCACCTATAATACTAGATAAATCTAGAGTTGTTGGTTGTTCATGTGATATAGGTGGGTCAACAGTAAGCAACAACTATTTCTTAGCCCTATGCTAGCCATGTACGTAACTAGACGACTCAAATTTACCTTCACATGATGATAGTGATACATGTGGTTAGGAATTATTCTACTTATTCATGTACTATCTTTGAATAGCGATGCATGCAGGGCTGGCATATACTGCCGACCTTTAACCAACTCCTCCTCATAAACTTCACATACATCAATCACATGATCCAAATGTCAACAATGATAACAAAAATTAGGTAACTTTTCATATCAAGAATATACCCATGCTTTCTCACCTTTCCCATTAAAATCATGGAACCATATTTGATTGGTTTTGTCACATCCACATTAAATCTAACTCGAACAAACTTACTCCCAACACTCAAATCCTCCTCCATAACTTCTAAAACTTCCCCCACCTTTGAGATGTTGCTCACCACGTCCCTATTTCTATGGTTAAGGGGTAAGTCACACATGGATCTAGAAAGGACAATGGTTTAATTGCATATTTAAAGGTTGTTCATCCTCTTTAATCTCTATTACAATCAACAAATGTTTGTTAAAGTGCCAGGGGCCCTCCTTAAGAATTCTGATTCAAACTCGCATAGAAATAGTTTAGGGAAAGAGGAGATAGCTTGAATCCTTTCGATGCTCTTCATGCACTAGTTAGGGCACTCTTCAAACCGTTGATGCTGTATGGTTTGGGTGACAATAAGCTACCCACCAAGCAGCTTCTATAATTGGATTTTGCTCCTGCGACCTAAGCCCTACCAAATCCACCCCCATCTCATATACTTTTGTTAATCTAAGTTTTTTTCCACAAGTCCTTAAGTTCCATTGCTATCCTACTAGGAGAGATTGAGAAAATTGATTATAATAGACTTCACGTTGAGAATCATGAAAGAGAAACCTTTAGTAACCACGAAGAAGAAGATTTTAAATGTAGAAACCCTAGATGAGAAAGAAAGAAGACTCCACAAAATGAGAGATTGTTTCAAGTATGATTGATATATGAATTGATAAATGAAAATATAAACTTTTTGATATTGTAAAAAAAATATTTTTATATGTGAATAAATTTTATTTTAATTTTATTTACATTAATGACACACATGCACACACAGATATATACATATATATATAAATACATGTGCACACACAAACACACACATATACATATATGTAATATTACTTTTCACTTATAAATATATATTTCCTAAAATTAGATTTTATAGAATATAATATATGAAAATAAACATAACAATTCAAATAAAATATTAGATCGATAAGATTTTATTAAAAAAATCTATTTATAAATTTGATGTAAAATAAAAATAATATATTGTATTGATAAAGGGTATATTGTAATCATTAATAGGCTATTTATGTGTGGCATGTAAACCCACCTAATGTGAATTAAGGATAAGCTCATCTAAGACCCTCATTATTATAGTAGAAGTCTAAATATTATCTTGACACTAGCTCATGTGATGAGTTGCGAGATTTAAATATGCACCTAAATAGTTCATTTAGGGAATGGAGTTCACACCCTCCTGTTTTTATCCCTTGAATGCACCATTCCATAATAAGGTAAAGTTCCTTTATAAGGAAGCCATTTGATTATCTATTAACATTAATGAAACATAAAGGCAATATTAGTCATACCTATCTCATCCTATATCTCTATCATGTACAAATATCCAAATGACATCATTTTTTCTCTCATCAATCATGACACCAGCTCTAAATAAACTTAAGTGTGATATATTACATTAAGCCCATCTTTTGTAGGCCCAAATACACCCAATAGGCCTAAAAAGTCAAAATATATAAACCTATGACTCCTCAACAAAGATAGCTTCTTCTCTATTATTCTTATCCCTTTCTTCAAACTATAAAACTACTTGAAGTCTAAGACATACTACCTTTAGCTCCTATTCGAACCATCAACTGACTTGGGCATTAGGATGATGTCACCAGCACCAAAGGTTAGTATTCGACCTCATCTCTTTTGTGTTGTAGGTCATAAAAACTATAACACAATCATTTGAGGATGCCACATAGATTGTCTAGAAGTCGCCTTTATTAGACTGGCATCATTTAAGGGAAGCATCGTAAAAGTTTTCCATTAAACTTATATATTGATATCCTAGCAAAATTTTTTCACCATTAATGACCCCCTATGCTACTAATCATGCTCATGCATGGATCCTTAGTATAGGTATTCCTATAACTTACAACTTAACTTTAGATCTTAGAAAACTTATCCCTTAAAAAGGCTTATTTCACCCTCAAACTTAATTACTAGCTGTCAATAGCCTATTAAAACTTTTGAACTAAGAGATTTTGAACACTGTTTTCTTTTTCTAATCAATCATACTTCAATTTTTAGCAAGTTTAAACCACAAAGCTTTGTCCTATCTTGAACCCTTACTTTTACCTTTGCAACACTCTTCTAATGCTTAAAATATGCTTTAAAATGAGGAACTTATTCTTTCTTACCCCTATGTAAGTGACAATAACTGGTAGTTCTTTATTTTTAGTTTTTTTAGGGTTAGTTTTATTGTTAATTGAGTCTAATTTTTTTTAAAAAAATCAGATGATGTCTCACGTTTGGCTTGTATTTTGTGATTTTATAGGAATTTTTGGAAATTGGAGCTTATTTAAGAAATATGAGAGTTTTTTGGGTAAACTTGTACAGTTTCAAAAGTTCAGGACCAAGCAGAAATTTGACAGTTCAGAGACTGATTTTGATTTTTTTAGACAGAATTTTAGTCCTAATTCAATTGAGAAAGAATCCGTGCAGTTTGGGAAGCTCACTGGATTCCATTCTAAATTAGGGACGATTTGTTATTAATTTTTTTTTATAAATAGTGGAGGATGATATTTTTCATATTTTGAGGGAGAGTAAGGGGAGTATTAATAGGAGGAGGAGAATTCCAAGAGTGAACATTTTTGTTTTGTTTATTTTTTTTTTATGGAGAAGAAACTGTCCAAAAGAGGAGAATTATTAGTCCACCATCAAGCTTGAAGAGAATTAGAGGCTACAATGTTTTATTATAAAAAATTTTCTATTTTATTGTCTCTTTATGTTGATGTTAATATTGATTAGTAATTTCATTATGAACTAAATTAGTTAGGCACTTGGGTATGATGAACCCTAAGATGAGTTTTGAATTGTGATTTTCTTTAGATAATACAATCTTTTCATTATTTTATAGAATTTAATTGTGTTTGTTTTTTTTTATCTCATTGAATTAATATGTCCAGAATATTGATTCTTGTTTTACAATTCTTTAAACTTAGATTGAAAAATCAATCTATTGAATAGATTTAGCAAAATTGAAACGAGTTGCATGTAAACCCTAAAAATGGGATAACATATATCCTCTGGATTAGGATCAAACATAATAGTGAAGTTCAAAGGAACTATAATGCGATTTTAGGAGTTTTAATTAGGAAGAGATTCCAATTAATCAACATAGAATTAGATATTAATTATCTTGAGAAGGATTTTAATATATTAATGGGATTTCTATAGTTCCATAAATATTGAATTATATTGTATTATTAAAAAATTAATTTCTTAATAAGTCTTAGAGGGATTCAATACTTGAGTATTATTTATCATATCAGTCACCTTTTTTCCACTCTCTAGTTCATATTTTCATTATTCTAGTTTATTGAATTATTTTATTTTAGTTTTTAATTAGTTAATTAATTCACTTAAATTTATTGGTTAAATAATAGAAAAATAGCTAATACTAGTACTTTTAGTCGTTGAGAAATCGACACTCGATACTCTTACGCTATACTATACTCGATAGGTGCACTTGCATATTCGATCTATAGGTGTTGGTATCGGACCGTATCAAGTTTTTGGTGTTGTTGCCAGAGACTAAAATATTGTGAACACTTTTTATCTATTAATTTAGTCAATTTTTGTTTTTCGTAATATTTTTTCATCCCATTTTACCCTTTTTGTTTTAGTCTCATGTTTTTTAAATTTTGTTGTGGTTTCTACTCTTTTCAAAAAAATAAAATAAAACAATAAAAATAAAAAACTATAAAACAAAATCCAAAATTATAAAAATTTGATTTGTTATATGAATTTTAATTGATGTGATTTTTATTGGGGTGTTTTGCTTTTGTAGGAATTTAAAAAAAAAAAAAAAAGGTTCAGAAGGTGTTCGGTTTCTGCCTCACACCTGTGCGTCCACATGCACGAAGGAATTTTCAAAATCCATTTATGGTAGTGTTTGTGCAGTCCAAGCTGCACATGTGTGCAGTTAGAATAGAACACAGGCTACTTCCAAGAGCAGCCCTCGTCCAGCTATTGTGTGGTTAACTGCACTAATGTGCGTTGATGCACACAAAAGAAAAAAAATAGAAAAAAAATAGAAAAATGATAAAAAATAAATAAAAAAATAAAAATGTCACCCATTCTTTCACCACAACTTTCCTATTTTGCAACTACCATCCTCATCAAATTTCGACCCTACTGCACCTTCTTCACCAAATCCCAAGCCAACCACCTGCCCCTTGAGATTTCAGGGAAGTTTCTTAGTTCATTTGTTCTTTTTGTTTTTGTTTTTTTAGTGTGCTATTTGCTTGTTTTGTCATGTTGAAAACTTCTCCCCCACATTGAGGACAATGTGTCTTAAGTGTGAGGGAGAGTTTGTATTGTTTGATAAATTTATTTTTATTTTACTTTATATATATATATATATATATATATATATAAATTGATGTTATGTTTGTTTTATTGTGTGAATGACTCATTATTTGTTTAGTAGTTTCCTCATTTTCAACTTATTTGGTCAAAAATATTTAGTTATGCCTTGGATTCACTATCTTAATTTGCATTTTCTACCATAGATATTTAATTATCGCTATATTTAAGAAAATGTTAAGGTTTGGAGGTTTACAAATTTTAAAAAAATTAAAATTCATTTTTTACACTATAAAGAAAAGTTTGAGCCTCTTTTCTTATAATGTGCTTAATTCTGTGAATTTCTTGTTGAATGATTCCTCAAATAGTGCTAGAGTCTTTAGAACTTGATTTGTTATCATTTTGAGACCACATTATCAAATACAAGGATAAAAATGGTTAAGACAATTTAGGATTAGCCATTTGTTCTTTTTCTTTCTTCATCTACCCTTTTATCCATTTAGCGAGCCCATTAAGCCTACAAGAACCCTATTTTCTTTATTAAAATCCCATGTTTAGCAAGCCAATGAAGCCTAGTCCCTTAAAATATATAATTGATCATGTTTGCTTTGGGATGAGATTTGGTTTCTACTATTACAAAGGGGTTGCTTCATTAAATTAATGAGAAGTCTTTAGTATAGGGTTGAGTGTTTTATTTTTTGGGGTGAGAATGAGAGAATGTTATCTGATTAATTGCTTGATTTTTGAATTGTTACTTTGTGTGATTTTAGAATAACTCTTATTTCTTCCTCTCAAAATACAAAAAGTTAAAAAAAAAAAGAAAAATAAAAAAAGTTCAAAGAAATAAAAGAGAAAGAAGAGGATGTATTTCTTTATCAAGGCAATTTAATTCTATTTGCAAAAGATATAATGTAAGGGCCTAAAATTTCTATTGTTTTTAAGGTCCATGGGAGTCGGATTATGTTTTGGGCGTGACATTTGTTCGTTATTAAAAGATCATGTGAATTTCATTTGAAAAAGTATTTAGTAAGCATGATCAATTATTTTATAGTCCACTAGTCTAAAAATATGTACCCATAAGGCCCCATTATAACAAAAAGAAAGACCTTTTGATTTGTGCTTGTATTTAAATTTAAGTGGTGAAGATGTGATTTATTCTCAAGTTTATGGTAGAATTTTAGGCTATTTGTTGGATGATAAGAGTATATACTAACCTTTAAACACTTGGAATGAGGGGTACGTTGTGCGAAACTTGATAAATGAATTTGTTTTTTTTTTTTTGGTTTGCGGATGGATAATTTTTGATGCATTTGATTTAGGGGTAGTTATAATTAAATAAGCATGCTAGAACATAATTTTTGCAAGTTTGTGAATTGATAAATTTTTCGCATAGCTTGGTTAATTTGATTTGTTATGATGCCGATGAGGGGATGAAATATGTTTATGAGTCAATTGTGTTAGTCTTTTTGTGTTTTATGCTTAGTATTTTTCTTGCTTTGTTTTGAGTTTTTTGTTCCTGTCTTTTTCTGTTAGCTTAGTATTTTTTTTTTTTTGCTTGGGGATAAACAAAATGCTAAGTGTGGGGAAATTTGATAGTTTTTTATTTTTAGTATTTTTAGGGTTAGTTTTATTATTAATTGAGTCTAATTTGAAAAAAACTACCAAATGATGTCTCACTTTTGGCTTGTATTTTGTGATTTTATAAGAATTTTTGGAAATTGGAGTTGATTAAAGAAATATGAGAGTTTTCTGGATAAAATTATACAATTTCAAAAGTTCAAGAAAAATTTAATAGTTCAAGGACTGGTTTTGATATTTTTCAGACATAATTTTAGTCCTAATTCAATTGAGAAAGAATTTGTGCAGTTTGGGAAGCTCAATGGGTTCCATTCTAAATTAGGGAGGATTTGTTATTAGTTTTTTTTTTTTTCCTAAATGGTGGAGGATGATATTTTTCTTATTTTGAGGGGATGTAAAGGGAGTATTAATAGAATGAGAAAAATTTCAAGAGTGAATGTTTTTGTTTTATTCATTTTCTTTTTTGGAGAAAAAACTGTCCAAAAGAGGAGAATTATTGGTCATCCATCAAGCTTAACGAGAATTAGAGGCTACAAAGGTTTTATCATGAAAACTTTTCTATTTTATTTTCTTTTTATGTTGATGTTGATTAGTAATTCCATTATGAACTAAATTAGTTAGGTACTTGGGTATGATGAAACCTAAAATGAGTTTTGAACTATGATTTTCTTTAGATAATATAATCTTTTCATTATTTTATAGAATTCAATTGTGTTTGCTCTTTATCTCATTGAATTAATATTTCTAAAATATTGATTATTGTTTTACAATTCTTTAAATTTAGATTAAAAAATCAAGTTATTGAATAGATTTAGCACAATTGAAAAGAGTTGCATGTAACCTTAGAGATAGGATAACACAAATCATTCGGATTAAGGTCAAACCTAATAGTGAAATTCAAAGGAACTATAATGCAATTTTAAGACGTTTTAATTAGGAAGTGATTCTAATTAATCAACCTATTAGATGTTAATTATCTTGAGAAAGATTTTAACATACCAAAGGCATTTCCACGATTTCATAAATATTGAATTAGATTGTATTGTTGGAAAATTAATTTCTTAATAAGTTTTAGAAGGATTCAATACTTGAGTGCTATTTGTCATATAAGTCACCTTTTTCCTACTCTCTAGTTCATATTTTCATTATTCTAGTTTGTCAAATTATTTTATTTTAGTTTTAATTAGTTAATTAATTCACTTAAATTTACTGATTAAATAATAGAGAAAGAGCGAATACTAGTACTTTTAGTCCTTGAGGGATCAACACTTGATACTCCTACGCTTTGTTATACTCGATAGGTGCACTTGCCTATTCGATTTATAGGTGTTGGCCTCGGACCATATTTGTTAGACTAGGTTATTCAAACCTAAGTCAAAGCTCTCTTTGATTTTGACAATATAGATTGAAAGTTCTAATGTCAATTTTAAGTGTTGTTTTTACAGTTTATAAGAGTTATCTTATATGGAAGTCAAAATCTCCATCTTTTAGAAGAACAGAGAAATTTGCGATCGGTATCCCCTAAGTTGCGATCGCTACACTGTTATAAGAATGGATGAAGCTAGATCAGAGGAATTCACAGGCTAATTTGCAATCGCAACTCAGTTAAAGGAGACTTGGTTGAATCACAGACGAATTTGCAGTCTGTGTCACGCCTCAGTCGCGACCGTGACATGCAAAGTGATTGAAAAGGGAACCAAGTCCACAATTATAACATACTAAGTGTCTTAGGTATCCGTTGGAGAACAAAATTTGCGAGAGCAACATTGTGGGTAGCGACCGCAATTCATGAAGATGAAAACTCTGCTTTAAACAGAAGAATTCACGTCTCAATAGTGCCCTGCAAAAGGAATAATTGTGACTGCGACTTTTGTAAGCAGTTAGAATGCAACAACTATATTTTCCCGATGGACCAATGAGGACCTACCACGTGGACCAGCCATTAGACACAAATGGGATTTTCAGCCACAATTAGAAATTCGCGGCCGCGAAAAGGTGGTAGCGATCGTGACTTTAGCCTGATAAGCATTTAATGCTGAATCTGCATAACACATCTTGAAGATTTGTTTATAGTTTTAAACTTTAGTGGAAGTGGGCTATAAATACTCCACCAAACTGATGTAAATGCAAGAGAAAAACCATTGGTAGCGTTAAAACTCTTACAAAGTTAATGCTCTACTTTAATTCCTTATTTCTTTATACATACTTTAGTGTGATCTTTAAACACCTTGTATAGGTTTAAGAGTTAGCCTAGTTGTAAAACTCTTGTTTAGGTTTGAGAGTTAACCTAGTTGTAAAACTCTTGTATAGGTTTAAGAATGAGCCTTACAAAACTCTTGTATAGGTTGAGTGTTAGCCTTGGGAAAACACTTGTAAGGTTTAGTGTGAGCCTAAAACACTAGGTTGAGTGTGAGCTTTAGAAAAAACTTGTAAGGTTTGGTGTAAACCTAAACATTAAGTTGAGTGTGAGCTTGTAAAACACTAGAGATTGAGTGAAATACCCAATTAGTGAATAGAGAGTGGATGTAGGGTTAGTTAATACCCGAACCACTATAAAACTCTTATGTCCATTCTTCTCCTACCATTTCTCTAATCTTTCTTATTTGTGAGCTTCCTCCAAAATTAAAAATCCAAATTTGTCATCAATTCAACCCCTCCTCCCCCACCCTCCCTCCCCCTTTCTTGGTGCACTAGGGCCAATAATATCAATGACCTACAAGGGGAAAAAGAAGATGAGAAGAATAAAGTTCCACCCCAAGGCTTACATCTAAAGTAGAGTATACCAGGATGGAGTTTGATGATAAATATCAAAGGCGTAAAGGAGGCTAGTTCACATAGCAAATATATGAGGGAGGAAAGAAAAGAAAAAAATGAAAGAAATATGATAAAATGTTTAAGGCTTTAAAAGCAGAAGAAGAGAAACAATCACATGTGGACTTTAAAAGGAAGTAAAATGGAAAAGCTTGACAGGGTGTCGAAAGATTAGATGGTAAGCCAAATGAAAGAGATATTGAAAAAATTGAAAACCAAGAGTTGTCAAGAGAAAAAGAAGGACAAGACCCTTATGTATGTGATAATAAAGTCCCCTTTTATAATGGAGATTTAAGACAAGCCCATGCAAAAGAAATTCAAGATTCCTATTAAAGAATCTTATGATGGGACTATAACCCAAATGACCATATGTATAGCTACACGACATTTATAGACATCCATAATGCATTTGATTTTTTAGTCTATAAGGTGTTCTCTACTAACTTAAAACCCTCATCTTTATATCAAACTTAATACTAGAACCTTTCCCAAAAGGACATTCATTCCTTTTCTATTCTTAACTAGCAAATTCATAACTAGGGTGCTTGCCTCCAAAGAAAACATCACATCTTGAAATAGTAGTCCAAGGTATTTTGAAGGACTATATAGCTTAATTCAATAGAGAAACACTTTGAATACCATATCTAGACCAATCTAGAGCCATCGAAGATATGACTAAGGCATTACTAAGAAGAGTTTTTTCAACTCGTTCACTAAAAATCCATTAAGAACTATAAGAAACTGATGAAAAGGGCACAAAAGTATATTCGTCGAGATGATGAGTGGTAAAAAAGTCATTTTTCTAGTAAAAAATGGAAAGGAAAGATAGGTGAGAGAGTGTAAATCATCAGTTTTAAGAGGGTTCAAACCAAAGTCATAAAAGTATATAACTAGCTCTAGAACATAAGGTGAAAAAGAAAACAAGGTTTGAGGAGTTTTCATTATGGCTTAGAGATTTGAAGGATGACCTTGTAAAGAAGGATAATTGTAGGAACTATTCCCTTTGTCCCAAAAAGGTTGACACCATCCATTTTTTACATTGTTTAGGAAAAAATATTTAATACTTTGTCAACTCACCATTTGTAGTACATTTTTCCATTTACACCGTTAATTATATTTAATAAGGAAATAAATATACTTTTCTAACTTAGTAATTAATGAGGGCAAATTAGGGATATTACTTACAAAAATTATTAATTGAATGAAAGTAGGCATGCATTTTAGGACATCCTAAAAAGAAATAGTGGACAACCTTTTTGGGACGAATGAAGTATTTTTATAAGAATCCTAGACATAATACAAAGGATTGCAAAAGCTAAAGTTGAAAATAGAGAGTATGATTAAGCAACACTATCTTGGTCAATAAGTTCAACGAGATATAGAAAATAGGTCAATAACTTCGAGGATAGAATGGTCCAATGGGACATTGAGGCCACTAAAATCTTACCTCATAATGATGGGAGTGTTGGCACCATTAATATTATATTTGGGGGAATTACTTTCGAAGGTAAAAGAATCAATCCAAGGAAAGAATATAATAGGAAGCGAAAAAACATTCAGCCTGTCAGGAAATATTGGATGAGCTATGCATTCATCTTTTAGCTTAAAGATGTTAGTGACCTGATCATTCTGCATGATGATACATTGGTGATAAGGTATATCATTACCAACTTTATTTTGGAAAAAAATTCTCATGAATGATGGAAGTGTAATTAACCTATTAACAACTCATGTTTTTAGAAAGATGAAACTAGATAAAGAGGACCTAATACTGTTATGAGTTCTAATAAAGTGATAGAAGGCAAAAGGTTTTTAGTGTTAGGAATAGTCAAGCTGCTAATTATAATTAGGCAATCTCTTCTTAATAAGCCATTGTGGGGAAATTTTGTGGTCATTGATATGTCATTCCCTTATCACACCATTTTGTGGCATATTGTATGGTTTGCATTTTATTATTTATATCATATTCTGGGTAATAAAGTTTCTAGCTGAAGAGGGAGTGGTAATAGTGCTTTTTGCGAAGGCAATCTCTTAAGAATGCTAGCTTTGGAGGACACCACTTTGGATGAAGGTATGGTAATAGATGCCTTTATTATTGACACCTTTGATGTTAGGATGTGCAATACTAAATAGTAACTTAAACTAATAAAACAGGTTAATCGCTTCCTTATGAGCTTGGAAGGTGAGAAGAAAGCCTTATAGCTTAGTGCTCATTTAGAAGAGGCTCAAAGTAAGCAAGCAAAAGAACTATTAAAGAACCATTATAAAATTTTTTCTTGGACAATCTTAGATGTTAAAAGGATCACCTTTAATTATGACGTATAATCTCAACATGGACCCAAGTTATAAACCAATAAAGTAAAAGGTAAAAAGGTTTAGGTCCAGAGGCAAGTTGCAATAGCTAAGAATGTGTTTTAGCCTCTAAAAGTTAGGGTAATTCATCAAGTGCAATATTTAGAATGTTTGTCGAATATGGTGCTGGTAAGTAAACAAAATAGAAAGTGAATGATGTGTGCAAACTTCATTGACCTTAATAAAGCCTACCTAGTACATTCACTCCCACTTTTAATGATTAATATGTTGGTAAACTCAATAGGAAAATATGTGTATATGATTGTCTACCAGTAGATTCAGATGAGCCCCCAAGATAAGGACAAAACTTGTTTAGGCACTTATTATTATACAACCATGCCACCTATCAAAGGTTATTTAATAGGATCTTTGAAAAGTAGATAGGGTAAAATTTAAAAGCTTATATGATGATATTATAGTAAAAGCAAGACTTTTGATTAATACATGGTTAACCTGGAATAAGTGTTTAGGTTTTTAAGAAAGTTCAAGATGAAACTCAACCCTGCAAAGTATGTTTTCTACCTTAAAGGAGTAAGGTTTCTAGGTTACAGTGTCAAAGTAGAGGAATCAATCTTGACATAGCTAAAATGTAACCCATTATACAAATGACACCTCCTTGTTCATTAAAGGAGGTATAAAGGTTGATATGAAGAATGGTTTCCCTTAAAAGATTGATTGTAAGATCAATTGAGAAATGCCTACCTTTTTTCAAAACCTTAATAATAAATAAGACGTTTGAATGGACATATGATTATCAAAAGGCCTTTACTGAGCTGAAAGAATATCTCTTTTCTCTTGAAATTCTAAGCAAGCTAATACTAATAATGGAGACATATCCATACCTATCCTATTTAGAACATACAGTCAATATTTTATTACTAAAGGAAGAAAGAGGCATTCAATAACTCATCTACTTTGTTAGAAAGGTCACAAGATGTAAAGGTCATATATGGGTCTTTAGAGAAACTAGTTTATACCTTGACAATGGTAACAAAAAAGTCTAAGCACTATTTGCAAGTTAACTAAGGTGTGATCTTAGTTGATCAACCATTGAAAAAGATCTTGCATCACCCTAATACTTTAGGTAGAATGGTGAATTAGGCAGTTGAGTTAAATGAGTACAAATTCGAATATAGACCTAAGACAATAATCAAAGCTTAAACATTGACTTATTTCAATTTAGAATGTAATTTCTCTCTCTTTTGAAGAGGAAGAGGTCAGGTCTCATCTTTTTATTAATGATGATGCTAATCGAATTTTTGAATAGAACATATTTATAGATAGCACAAATGTAGACCATAAGAAAACTAAAATTTCTTTGAAGGTCTTAATGAGCTGAAATCTAAATATGCACTTCCCTTCAACTTTCCTATGACTAATCATGTAGCTAAATATAAATATATCATCTATAGGTTTCAACTCACTAATACCCTATAAGTCACCGTGGTGAAGATAAACAACTACTCTAAATTAGTGATGAATCAGTGCCAAGGCACCTATCAGGCTAGGGAGTCCACTATGTAGAATATTGCAAGGCAGCTCAAGGTTCATCATATCTTTAAGGAATAAGGTGAGGGTGTCCTTGTAGTAGATCTTATGAGATTGAAATGTAAAGGTTAATACATTTTAAAAGTTAGCCATTACAATAGCAAAAGAACTGTCTAATAAAATTTTCATCAAAATGGTATAGGCTTCCTCAGTTGCTAAACTAAAATGATTATAAATATAAGTAAAAAACTTAGTTGGATAGACCCAATCAAGCAATATTTGTAAGATGATGTGCTCCCTACATATAAGAAACATGTGAGGAGCATTATAGTCTTATAGCTCGCATTAAACCATAGTAGGGAAAGAGCTTTATAAAAGAGATTTTTTTTTCTATCATTCTTTATATGTTTGGACTAAAAGGAAGTGAATTGTGTTCTTATGGAGGTTTACTAGGGTATTAGTGGCATGCACATAGTATTGGCGATAAAGCTGGTGAGATAGGGATACTACTAGCTAACCATAAAGCATGACATTGTTAGCTTTGTTAAACAATGTCCAACTTATCAAAGTGTGACAATGTAAAACATTTACCAATTATAAAGCAAGTATACACGGTTAGTCTTTGGCCTTTGGCATAATCAAGAATGGACATTTTAAGCGTTTTTCCATTTGCCTTAAGACATAGAAAGTTTTTGTTAATTGCCATTGACTACTTCACTAAGTGGGTAGAAATAATGCAACTAGTTACCATAATTACATAGAAAGTTAAGAACTCTTTATAGAAAGACATAATATGTAGATACTTTTATTTTTAATAATGGCAAGCAGTTTGATAATGTAGTAATAAGGAAACTTTATACTAATTTTCACACAAAATGAAAGTTCTTCGTAATAGCTCACCCTCAAACAAATGGCCTTACAGAGGTAAAAAAAAAAAAAAAAAAAAAGCTAGAAAGGTTGAAAAGAGCTTGGATGGAAGAACTTTACCATGTACTTTGGGTGTATAAGATTGCACCTTGTACCTTGACGAGGGAAACACCTTTCAATTTGGCCTTTAGTTCTAAGGTAATAGTTTCAATGGAGATAAAAATGATAAGTCTCATAGTACACTATTGTCATGAGCAATTAAATAAGGACTCATAGTAAATCTAGACTTGCTAAAGAGTTCAGAGAACAAACAACCATACAAATTGCCATATTTTAATAGAAAGTAGCTTATTGCTTAAATAAGCAAGTTAAGCTCAAATAATTTAAGGAAAGAGAATTAGTGATGAGGAGGTTAGATGTAACTAGCAAAAGAAAATGCCAAGGCAAGTTAGCACCTACTTAAGAAGGTCCATTCAAAGTTTCTCAAGTTAGTAGTATAGCTATATACACACTATCAGATTTAGAAGGTAGAGAGATATCTTATAGTTAGAGTATGAAACATTTAAAATTGCATTATCTATGGGTTGTATTTGATGATTCAATTAAAATAAAAATTGTTTTCTATTCCTCATCAAATTATTACTTCATTAAGAAAATTTATTTAAAAGGATGATTAATTATTGGACTAGAATGACTAATCCTAAGTTTTGGACCTCTTTTGATCTTGACAAAGGAGATTGATCAATCATAATATTTTCAATTGAGTGTTGTTTTTAATAAATTAAGTTAGATTTCAATTGGAAGTTGGAAGGATTGCATAATCTTCAAGAAGACAAAGTTCATCCAAATTCGCAGTCAGTGGTATGTAATTCGCGATCGCGACCTAATTCAAAGAAAGAATGAAACTTTGCCAAAGGGATTCATAGGCATCATCGTTGTCGTGACTCATCCAAAGATGGGAGTTTCAAAGTCACAGACAAATTCGCAGTGTAGGTCACGCCTCAGTCGTGACTGCGACTTTCAAAGTAATTAAAAAGGGAAACAAGTCCACAATCATAGCATGCCAAGTGTCCCAGGTATCCGTTGGAGAACAATATTTATGAGAGCAACATTTTGGGTAGTGACCGCGATTCCAAAAGAAGAAGATTGTCTTTCAAACAGAAAAATTCATGTTCTGAGTCGTGCTATATAAAGAAGAATCGCGACCGTAAATTTTGTGGGCAGTTAGAATGCAACGACTATATTTTCCTAATGGACTAATAAGGAGTTGCCACATGGACTGGCCGTTAGACAAAAATGGGTTTTTTGGCTTTAATTTTTGGCTCCCGTATGAAAATTTGGGTTTCGCGACTGCAATGGACCAGTAGTGACCGCGACTCCTACTTGACATGCAATAAATGCAAAATCTGCCTAGTATGTCTTAGAGATTTATTAAGCTTTAAAGTCTAACATCTCTTTGGTGGGCATGAGGTATAAATACTCACTAAACAATGATAAATGTGCTAGATAGAGAATTCATTACTTATGTTAAAGCTCTCCATTTTTGCTACTCATTTTCTTCTCTTCTTTATGAGATTGTAAGTGTTGGGCGTGAGCATTAAACACCAATTGTAAGAAAGGTTATAGTGTGAGCCTGTAAAAACACTTAAGAGAGGTTATTGTTTGAGCCTTAAAAACACATAGTATAAAGGTTATTATGTGAGCCTTAAAAACACAAAGTGTAAAAGTTAGGTATGAGCTTAGAAACACTATTTTGAGTTAGTGGAACACCCAATTATAGAGAATTGGGGAGTGAAAGTAGGGTTGATTATACTTGAACCACTATAAATTGTGTGTCTCATCTTCTACTTATTTCTTTATCCTCATCCAAAATTTTTTTTTATACACCAATTCAACCCCCCCTTCTTGGTGTATAGGGCCAACAAGTGGTATCAGAGCTAAGTCTCACATACAAGCTTTAATTGGGTGAGCAAAGTTCATGGCACAAGAGGGAATCCACTCACACCTCAAGCCTTGCTTTGATGGATCCGACTATACTCATTAGAAACATATAATGGAAATCTACCTTGATACAGATGTGGTGGACCTTTGGGATGTAGTTGTCAAAGAATGGAAGTCACCCACTAAAGTAGTGGATGGACTTGAAGAACTTATTCCAATGGAAGATTGGGTTTAAACCCATAGGAGATCAGATGGCAAAAACAAGAGAGCAATGACCATTCTTCTAAGCTCTCTCTTTAGGGAAGAGATTGAAAAAGTACAATATTGCTAAACAACTCATGCCATTTGGAAGATTCTTAAGAACTATCTGGTTAAATTAAGTCGTTTGGTGATGTGCGTGACGGAATGAGAGCTCTTCATGATAAAGAACTATGAGAGCATCACCGAAAAGACAAATAAACTCCTATCCATTGTCACTAACATGAAGAAATTTGAAAAGACTCTCACCAACTATGAGGTAAACACAAAAATTCTTAAAACTTTTCCATTAGATAAGTTTGGTGCTAGAGTGTGTAGCATCCAAAAGTCTAATCCGGAGATTGAGAAGGTTCCAATAAATGTTTTGATAGGCAAACTCTTAACTCATGAGTTGACCTTACTAAAAGATGAGCAAATGAAGAAACTAAGGGGCCAAGGAGATAAACTAGAAAAAGAAAGAAGAACCTTAGCACTCAAATCCTCATCAAATGAGAAGGAGGTAGAAACTACCTCTAGTGATGAAGAAAGTGACAAAGAAGAAGAGGAGCTAGCAATGCTCTAAAAAGGACAAAAGAGTTAATTAGAAGAAGAAAAGAAAGAAGAAGCTTCAAGAAGACAACTCCTAGTCCACGAAAGAGATCTAATAAAGTCACTTGCTATGAATGTGGCAAGCAAGGCCATATCAAGTACGATTGTCTCAAATTAAAGAAGAAGAAGAGATAAGATAATGAGAAGAAGAAGAGCTTTTTAGCCACTTGGGATGACAGCTCAAGTGAAGATGAAAAAGAAGGAGAAGTTGCCAATATTTGTTTTATGGCACAAGAAGATTCTTCAAATAAGGTAAGTACTTCTTCCCTCAATGATCTTGTAAGCGATTTGAAAGCATTAAATGATGAGCTCAACAAATCTGTGGAAAATCTTTCTACAACATCTTTTTCATTGGCTTCATTAAGAAAGGAGAATGACTCTCTAAAGGGAGAAGTCATTGAGCTTAGCAGCTCAATCTCTAAGTTCCATAAAGGAAATGAAGTCTTAGACACATTGATTATGTTACAAGGACCACCATTAATTAGACATGATCTAGGCTTCAATGGAGCCTCATCATCATCTCAAACTACATTTGTTAGATCATCAGAATCTCAAACCTCAAGTATTGAGGTAATTGGAAGAAAAGTGCTCCTAGCACTAAGCCTTCTAAGCCTAAGGGCAAAGGGAAGGCTCCCTCAAGCTCAAGTGCCAAGACTCAAAGAGCTAACCATGCCTACATGTACAAAAAACATGCTCACTCTCATAAACAATTCCCTATTACTTCTCATCATACATGCACATGCATGCATTCACATAATCAAGGTATGAGAAAGCCTCTTACTCATACTAAATTTATGCATAGAAGAAAGACTCCTAGGTCTAAACTCCAATGCCATTATTGCATGAGATTTGGACACATTAATATTCATTGCTATATTAGGAAGGCTCACCTCAAATTAAAGGACCCTTCATCTTCTAACCCCCAAGGACCTAAGTATGCTTGGATACCTAAGAAAAGGTGACTCACTTTTATTGTGTAGGGGAATGTGGCAACCACCAAATCAAGCAATTGACATGTGGATAGTGGATGTTCTAAGCATATGACTGGAAATAGAAAGTTATTCACGGCATTGAAAGAAAAAGAAGGTGAAGATATCACATTGTTTTCCAAATCATGTTTTAAAATTGAAAAAACCTTATATGGATTGAAACAAGCTCCAAGAGCTTGGAATGAAAGACTTAGTTCATTTCTCTTGAAAAATGATTTTGAAAAAGGTAAGGTGGATACCACACTATTTGTTAAAAAACATAAGTATGATACATTAATTGTACAAATCTATGTTGATGATATTATTTTTGGTACTATTAATGGGTCTCTTTATAAGGATTTTGCTAAGTATATGACTAGGGAATTCGAAATGAGCATAATGGGAGAGCTCAAGTTCTTTCTCGGTCTACATATCAAGCAAGCCAAAGAAGGGATCTTCATCAACTAAGCCAAGTACATAAGGAAAATACTCAAGAAGTTTGGCATGGATGTTTGCAAAGTAGCCAAGACCCCCATGAGTGGTACCATCAAGCTAGAAAAAGATGAATCGGGTAAGACGGTAGATGAAAAGAGATATCGAGGTATGATCAGATCTCTACTTTATCTTATTGCTTTTAGGTCGGATGTCATGTTTAGTGTATGTATGTGTCCTAGGTTCCAATCCTCTCCTAGAGAGTCACATTTAAATGCTATTAAAAGAATTTTTAATTATTTGCATGACACAATTCACTTAGGATGATGGTATCCTATGGATTCATCCTTTAATCTCATAGGATATTCAGATATGAATTATGTGGGTAGTTTATTAGATAGAAAAAACACTTTCGAGACTTGCCAATTTATAGGAGAATGCCTAGTATCTTGGTTTAGGAAAAAGCAAGTGTCAGTTGCCTTATCCATCGCAGAAGCCGTGTATGTTATTGCGGGTTGTTGTTGCACCCATGTTATTTGGATGAAATAACAATTGAAGGATTTTGGCAAAGTGATTGATCACATTCCTATTAAATGTGATAACACAAGTGCTATTAATCTTTCTAAGAATCCCATCCAACACTCTAGAAGCAAACACATAGATATTAGACACCATTTCTTTAGAGATCATGTGCAAAAGGGTGATTTTGTGTTAGAGTTTATTGATAAAAATCATCAACTTGCAGATATTTTCACTGAACCTTTGAATGAAAAAAGATGGAACTTCATTAAGAGAGAATTGAGAATGCTTGATGGAAGCTCCCTAAAGTGAAAATTTTGATCTTATGTATGATTGTTATGTGTGTTGATTGTTGTTTGTTAATGGTATGTCTCATGTTTTCTGTGTGGCATTTTAGAAGTGGATCACAATTTTGATTCTTTCAAAACTTATTTTTTCATTCTTATCCTTGTTACCTCATAATTCACGGTCACTATCTTATCTTCACGATCGCGAATTATAAGTTCTATTCACCCACCTGTCAAACATCAAATCGCGGTCGCGATGATCAAGCTCCATCACGAATTTTGGTCAATAATTTAAATTTTTGACCTTTGAGTGCATATTTTTGAGGAAAATTTGTTCGTTACTCATATTTTTTGAAATTCACGGTCGTAACTCATGGATTTGTGAACACGAATTAGAGTAACCACCTAGACATTTAAGTGATTTGGCTACCAACGGTTTCTATCTCTTCATCAATGCATTTATAGTTATTTCTAGCCATTTACAGAGACCTTAAATGTCTATAAAAACCCCCTTCAACAGTAACATCCTCACTTCACTTCCACCATCAATTTCACTCTCTCTCAAAACTTTCTAAAATAATAAAACCTCTTCATCCTTTGCAATGGCTCCCAAGAAGATCTCAAGGGCAGGCAAAGGCAAGGCTGTGGCTCAACCCTCTGCACCCCCTACTCTCCACCTTATGAAAGGCATAACCAAGGAGGAGAAAGAAAGGTACAAAGCTAATTCTTCCAAGATCATCCTCCCCAACAGGATACCCTCTATCTTTCTGCTAGAAACCTTGGGCATCAACGTAGAGATTCATGATTTCCTTTCTAATTTGGGCTGGAACGAGTTCATCTTTCAGGATGAACCCGGTTACGAAGAAATTGTGCGAGAATTCATGTGCACGGTCCAATTGAGTCATAAAGTCAATTCAAAAGCGAGGCAATATGATGGCCTTTGGCATTCCTTTTTATATTACTTTCGACCAACTTTCTTCTCTTTTCAATCTTCAAGTCGGAGAAAACATCTCCTTCATAATCTCCGCACTTGATGTCATTTACTCCAAACTTTGATCGAAATTTTCAATTAAAACCAAACATGACCCAATATCCTCCGTAGCTAAACACATTAAAACCCTACCCTTTTGGATACTTCATCGTATCATCACCTTTTTAGTAAATGTTAGAGTTGATGGTAACGAGAAAGTATCACAAAAAGACTTGACATTTCTTTTCTATCTTGTCAAAAATAAACCAATTCAAACATGTCGAAAGCTTATGGATCAATTGATCCATATGAGTACTAAACCTAAGATCCAATTCCTTTTGCCTTCTCACATTATAACCATATATCGCTTTGTAGGGGCACTTGATGAGGAAAATGAAAAATTCTTCACCAAAAAACTCCTTCCTTCACAAAACTTCCTTCATCTCACCTATCTCATCAATGCCACAGCGATTCACCCGAACACCTATGCCTATACTATAAGTTCCATTGGAGCTAAGAAAATGGAGGCTTCACAAGCTTTCAAACAGAAAAGACTAGTTATTGAACAATGAGCTCTATCCATCCCTCCTCAACCAAAGCCTAAGGCTAAACTCACCCTTGCAACCATCGACAACAAGCTTGATAAGTTGATGAGGATGATGAAAAGGAGATTTTTGTTCCTCTCTCATCTTCATAGTGATATGACCGATTTGCAAGAGAAGTTAGGAGTTCCTCCTTGCCATCTTCCAGACTTCACAGAGTTTGATGATACTCAAGAAGAAGAAGGCAATGATGATGTTGAGGATGAAGATAAGGCCGAAGTTGAAGATCAGGGTAAAGATGAAGACTTTTCTGACGACGATTCTCCTACTTTCTAGTTTAGGATATCTTTTGTATTTTTTTCTTTTTACAAAAAATGTGATCCCACACAACTTGTATCCAAGTTTATATATATAAAAAATTGTTTCTTTGATGAAATTCTATGTTATGTGCTTGCTTTACTTCATTTGTTTATGCATTTGCTCCCTATGATTACTTAACTACTTATGCATGTTTTCTTTTCCCTTATGAACTCTCTTTTTGATCTTGCCAAAGGGGGAGAGATAAAAAAAATCCAAGTCTAAATGGGAGAAAAAATAACTTGCAAATAATAGCATAAGTTGAAGGGGAGCATCATTCTATTATACTTAAGGATTTTTTAGAAATTTCACTTTGAATAATTGAATGCCATACTTAAGAAATTTCACCTTAAGTATTCATTGAATCATATTACACTCCAACTTCACATTTTTGCATTATTTTCCCTAAGGATCAATCTAGGTTGTCAAAATTAAAAAAAAAAGAAAAAAGGAGAGATTGTTGGACTAGGATGGTTAATCCTAAGTCTTTGACTTCTTTTGATCTTGACAAAGGAGATTGATCAATCTTAATGTTTTCAATTGAGTGTTGTTTTGCAGAAATTAAGTTAGATTTCAATTGAAAGTTGGAAGGATTCTATAATATTCAAGAAGGCAAAGTTCATCCAAATTCGCAGTTAGTAGTCTATAATTTGCGACTGCGACCTAATTCAAAGAAAGGGTGAAACTTGTCCAGAGGGATTCGCGGGCATCATCGCTGTTGCGACTTATCCAAAGATGAGAGTGTTAAAGTCACAGACGAATTTGCGGTGTGTGTCACGCCTCAATCACAACTACAACTTTCAAAGTAATTAAAGAGGAAAGCAAGTCCAATATCATAGCATGCCAAATGTCTCAGGTATCTGTTGGAGAATAAAATTCACGAGAGCAACACTTTGGGTAGCGACCATGATTCCAAAAGAAGAAGATCATCTTTTAAACAGAATAATTCGTGTCTTGAGTCGCGCCCTATACAAAGAAGAATCGTGACCGTGAATTTTATGGGTAGTTAGAATGCAACAACTATATTTTCCTGATAGACCAATGAGGAGCTACCATATGGACTAGCCTGTAGACATAAACGAGTTTTTTCATTACAATTTTTGGCTCCCATATGGAAATTTGGATTTTGCGACCGCGACTCCTGCCTGACATTCAATTAATGTAGAATCTGTCTTACATGTTTTGGAGATTTGTTGAGCTTTAAAGTCTAACTTCTCTTTAGTGGGTATGGGGTATACATACTCCACTAAACAGTGATAAATGTGATAGATAAAGTATTCATTACTTGTGTTAAAGCTCTCAATCTTTTGCTACTCATTTTCTTCTCTTCTTTATGAGATTCTAAGTGTTGGGTGTGAGCATTAAACACCAATTGTAAGAAAGGTTATAGTGTGAGCCTGTGAAAACACTTAAGAAATGTTATTGTGTGAGCCTTGAAAACACATAGTGTAACTGTTATTGTGTGAGCCTTGAAAACATAAAGTGTAAAAGTTAGGTGTGAGCTTGGAAACACCATTCTGAGTTAGTGGAACACTCAATTGTAGAGAATTACAGAGTGGACGTAGGGTTGATTATACCCAAACCACTATAAATTATGTATCTCATCTACTACTCATTTCTTTATCCTCATCCAAAATTTGTTTTATACACCAATTCAACCTCCCTTCTTGGTGCCTAGGGCCAACATTAGTTATTATGTGAAATCACTTAAATAGATGATTAATCATTATTAAAGTCCTCAATTTAGAGGCATATGAAGCCAACAGGTGATGTCCTTTAAAAGGATGATTGGGCATCAGGTAAAATCCTTTAAAGAGATAATTAACCATTGTCAAAGTCCTTAATTTAAAGGCATAAAAAGCCATTAGGTGAAGTCCTTCAAAAGGATGATTAGCTATCAAGCAAAGTCTCTCAAAAGGGATGATTATCTACTAGGCACAGTCTCTTAAGAATATTATTAACCATTTTCAGTTCTCAATTTAGAGGCATAAAAAGCCATTAGGCGAACTCCTTTAAAGGAAGGATTAGCCATTAGGTAAAGCCCTTTAAAGAGATGATTAGTCATCAAGTAAAGTCTCTTAAAGGGATGGATAATTATTGTCGAAGACCTCAATATAGAGGCATAAAAAGGCATAGTGCTTATAGATTCTGACTTAAAAAAAGAAAGATTAGCCAACTGTTGTAATAAATATGTTTGGACTAGGATACTTAATCCTATGTTTAAAATCTCTTTTGATCTTGACAAAGTAGATTGATCATCACTAATGTTTCAAATAAGTGTTGTCTTTGCAGAATTGAATCATTTCCTCAAGAAGGAATAAAGAAGTTGATGAA
>CATIWR010051358.1:0-15361 GCA_949677035.1 Omphalea diandra | reverse complement strand
GACTTGGGTGTTGGTTCCCCGACCTCCTAAGGTTAACATCATTCAAAACAAGTGGATCTATCGGGTTAAGAGGCATTCCAATGGCACCATTTAACGCTACAAAGCTCGTCTTGTAGCAAAGGGGTTTACACAACAATCCGACATTGACTATACAGAGACGTTTTCCCCGATTGTTAAATTCACCACGGTCCGTCTCATCTTGTCTCTTGCTATTTCGCTTCAATGGGAGACACGACAATTAGATACATCCAATGCCTTTCTCCATGGTTTCTTGGATACATAATTATACATGGAGCAGCCGAATGGTTTTGTTGATCCACGGCGGCTTCATCATGTTTGTAAACTTCAGAAATCACTTTATGGCCTAAAGCAAGCTCCGCGTGCCTGGTTTGAGAGACTCAAAGCTTTTATGGCCTTTGCTCAATTTCAGCAAACTGAGGCTGATCATTCTTTATTTGTTTACACTAAAGGACCTAACAAGTTGTTTGTGCTTGTTTATGTTGACGATATTCATGTTACAGGTTCAGATTCTTCTCTCATTGAATGGTTTATTGCCACATTGGCCGCTACCTTCCCTGTTCGTGATCTTGGCGACATTTATTACTTCCTTGGTATTGAAATAACACGACTGGATGATGGCTATCTTCTCTCTCAAAGTAAATATATTGTTGAAATACTTCAAGCGACACAGATGTTGGACTCCAAACCTTGTCGCACACCAATGGCTACTACTCCTAATTTGAGCAGATCAATGGGAAAGTTGTTGCCTTCATCTCAGGAGTATCGCCAAGTGGTTGGGGCACTTCAGTATCTCACTCTCACACGGCCAAATATTGCATTTGCCGTCAACAAGCTGACTCAATTTTTACATTGTGCGATTGACGTCCATTGGCAGGCTTGTAAACGGTTGTTGCGTTATTTACAGGGCACTTCACATTGTGGACTTTAGCTTCGTCCATCCACTGCTCTGTCCATTCAATGCTATTCGGATAGTGACTGGGCGGGCTGTCCCGATGATCGTCGTTCCACTAGTGGGTATTTAGTGTATTTTGTTGGGAATCTCATATCTTGGTCTAGTAAGAAACAACCCACTGTTGCTAGATCAAGTACTGAGAGTGAATATAAAGCGTTAGCTAATGCTACCGTAGAACTTATGTGGTTAAGTACACTGCTTCGAGAAATTGGTTATCTTCCTTTGCAACCTGCCACTTTGTGGTGTGACAATATAAGTGTCATTTACCTCACTTCAAATCCGGTCTTCCATGCTCGAACAAAGCATGTCGAGATTGATTACCACTTTGTTCGGGATCAAATATGACAAGACATTGTCCAAATTCGGTTCATTAAAAGTTCGGATCAAATTGCAGATATATTAACAAAACCGTTAAGCCAAATTCTTTTTTCATCACATTTGCGCAAGCTTCGCCTATGGTCATCCGATGCTTCGCTTGAGGGGGGCTGTTAATCATATGGATATTTTATGTCTTGTACTGTAAATTTCTTATTTAGTGTTTATATTCTAATTGTAGTAATTATCATAATTATAGGCTTAATTATATGCTTAATTATAGGCTTGATTATAGGCTTGATTATAGGCTTAATTATAGGATTGATTATAGGCTTGTATACAAGGAAAGTAGGTCTGTATATAAGGCTGGTTCTCTGCCTTTACCAAACACATTTTTTCTGTAAACTCTTTTCTTCTTCTTATTTACAAAGTGATAATTAGATAAAAATGTGAAAATAAATAATACATATGTTAGGCCAGTAACATAAATAAGCAAAAGCTGGAATATAAACATACTAGAATTAAAAGCCACTAAAACTATTGTGCATGATATTCAAGAATATCAAATCAAATTAAAGAATTCAAAATTTTTATTTTTCATAATAGCATCAAAATCTTGCAAAATAAATACTTTTACTATTATTTTACTATTAAATTTAATATTTTTTATTTTTATATTAATTTTTAACAACTCTTATAAAAATCAAAATTTATTACTACTCCTTTTCATAATTATTATCATCAATTAAATTAAATTCACCAAATGGGTATAAATAATTAAGTTTTAAGGTCAAACAAATCATCAACTAAACACACCTACCTACATACTCAATAATCTTGTTGGACTAGGTTGGTTAAACCTAAGTCATGAATCTGTTGTGATCCTGATAATAAAGATTGATTAGTTCTAATGTTTTCATTTAGTGTTGTTTAGTTCTTATTTGGAAGTTGGATGGAAATCAAAATCTCCAATCTTAAGAAAGTTCATCCAAATTCGTAGTGTGCGTATTCTAAATCGTGACCGTGAATCAGACATGAAGAGGGATGAAACTAGGTCAAAGGAATTCGCGGGCAAATTCACAGTCGCGACTTAGTCAAAGAAAGTGAGCTTGAGTCACAGAGGAATTCGCTGTGGATATCACGTCTGAATTCGCGACCGTGACTTTCATAGTGACAAAGGAGGGAACTATGGTCACAGCCACAGTGTGCCCAGTGTCCTACATAACAGTTAGAGATCAAAAATCACGAAGGCGAATTATTGGTAGCAACCGCAACTTAAGGGTTCAAATTTCCTCGCCAAACATATGAATTCGCAGTCTCAGTCACGCCTAAGATAGAGTAAGCTCACAACTGTGAATTTTAAGAAGTTTGTAAAACACAACGGATACTTTTCTTGGACAACCAATGGACATCTGACACATGGACTAGCCATTAGACACAAAACGGGGTTCTCTGCCGCAATTTCTGGATTCTCAGTGCAAATTGGAAAGTCGCGACCATGAAATGCTAGTAGCGACTGTGATTTTCGTCTAACATACATTTAATGCAAAATCTGCCTAGCATAACTTGGAGATTTGTTAATAGTTTTAGAGTAACGTCTCTTTGGTGGATATGGGCTATAAATACTCCATCAAACTGATGTAAATGCAAGAGAATTCATTAATTTGTAACCAAACTCTTGCCAATTTGCTACTCATTCTTTTACTCTTCTTTAATATGTTATTGATTGTTTGGTGTGAGCAATAAACACCATTGTAAAAGGTTAAGAGTTAGCCTAGATTCAAAACTCTTATAAAAGGTTGAAATGTGAGCCTATACAAAACATTTGAGAGAGGATGTTGTGTGAGTCTAGAAAATAAAAGTTGTAAAGGTTTTGTGTGAGCCATAAAACATAAGTTGTACAAGTTTGGTGTGAGGTTGAAAACACCAAGTTATTTGAGGGAAATACTCAATTGTGAAGAATTAGGGAGTGGACGTAGGGTTTGTTAACACCTAAACCACTATAAATATTTGTGTCTATTTTTCTCATCTCCTTTTTAATCTCATAAACACACTATCCTTACTTTTTAACTTTTAATTAACCACTAATTCAATCCCTCTTTCTTGGTAGTTAGGCCAATAAGTGGTATCAGAGCCAAGTCTCACTTTAAATCTTCATTGAGTGAGTGAAGATCATGGCACAAAAATGAATCCACACTCACCTCAAGGCTTATTTTGATGGAGCAGACTATACTATTGAAAGTATAGGATGAAAATCTATCTAGATACTAATGTGGTGGATCTATGGGATATTGTTGCTAAAGAGTGGAAGCCACCCACCAAAGTGGTGGATGAGAGTGAGACGTTAATCCTTAGTGAAAAATAGGTTGAAACACACAGAAGATCCAATAGCAAAAATAAAAGAGCAATGACAATCCTTCTAAGTTCTCTCTTAAGAGAAGAAATTGGAAGGGTTCAACATAGCCAAACTGCTCATGGTATTTGGAAGACATTAGAGAACTATCATGAGGGCACTACCTTAGTGAAGTCTAGTCGTCTT
Source organism: Omphalea diandra (assembly GCA_949677035.1). Lineage (NCBI taxonomy): Eukaryota > Viridiplantae > Streptophyta > Magnoliopsida > Malpighiales > Euphorbiaceae > Omphalea > Omphalea diandra. Next base: position 11,534 of record CATIWR010051358.1, on the reverse strand, counting down.
GAGATTTACGTGATAGAATGGGAGTTGTTCATGATGAAAGAGGAAAAAGCATCACCGACATGACAAATAGACTTTTAGCAATCATCACCAACATGAATAAGTTCGGGAGAGTCCTCACCAATCATGAGGTAAATTCTAAAATTTTGAAATCATTACCTCTTAAGAAATTTGGTGCTAGAATGTGTAGTATCCAAGAGTCCAACTCGGAAATAGGGAAGGTGCCAACGAATATCTTGATAGGCAAACTCTTGACTCATGAGTTGGCCTTAAAGAAAGATTAAGAAATGAAGAAAATGAGGAGTCAAGGGGAAAATTTTGAAAAATAAGAAAGGAGGACCTTGGCACTCAAGTCCATATCTAAGGAGAAGGAAGTAAGAGTAACTTCAAGTGAAAAAGAAAGTGATAAGGAGGAGGAGGAACTTGCAATGCTCTCTAGAAGAACTAAAGAGTTGATTAGAAGAAGAAAAGAGAGAAGGAACTTCAAGAAACCAAGTCCAACTCCTAAAGAGAGTTCAAATGATGTCACTTGCTATGAATGTAGCAAACAAGGCCACATCAAGTACTATTGCCCCAAGTTGAAGAAGAATAAGAAGAAGAAGAAGAAGAAAGGGGATAAAGAAAAGAGAAAGAGTTTTAAAGCCACTTAGGATGATAGCTCAAGTGAAAAAGATGAAGTAGGAAAAGTTGCAAACCTTTGCTTCATGGCTCAAGAGGACTCATCTAATGAGGTAAGCTCTTCACCTTACTCTTATTTAGAATTTAATGAACTAGATGATGTAGATGATGAACTTCTAAAAGCTCTCACTATAAGATGTGACAAATATAAGTCATAAATAAAGACTTACAAAAGGAAGTGCACAAAATTAGAGGATGAATTTAAGTCCCTTAATAGTCTTGTAAGTGAATTGAGGGCTTTAAATGAAGAACTTAAAAAAATCTATGGAAAGACTTTCCAAAACATCTTCATCTCTAGCTTCATTGAGCAAAGAGAATGACTCTTTGAAAGGAGAAGTCATTGAGGTTAAAAGCTTTATCTCTAAGTTTTATAAGGGTAAAGAAGCTTTGGACACACTTATTATGTCATAAAGACCTCTATTGATTAGGCATGGTCTAGGCTTCAATGGAGCCTCTTCTTCTACTACTCCATCTACTACATTTATCAAGGCCTCAACACCTTAAACTTCTTGTATTGAGGTTGTTGGAAAGAGAATTGCCCAAGGCATAAAACTTTCATTACCTAAGGGCAAAGGAAAGATGCAACAAGGCCCTAAACCTATTTCTAAAAAGGCTAATCACACATACATGTATAATAAAAAGCATGTTAACCCACACACGTAAAAAATTCACATCAACACCTATCCATACATGTCCATGCTCTTACACACATTATGTTGGTATGAGATAATCCCTAACTCATACCAAGGCATTGTATAGAAGAAAGACACGTAGGTCTAAATTGCAATGTTATTATTGGATGAAGTATGGACATATAAGTGTTTTTTTGTTACATTAGGAAAGCTCACCTCAAGTTGAAGGATTCTTCAAAACCTAACCCCTTAGGATCCAAGTATGTGTAGGTACCAAAAAAAAGATGATTTATTTATGTTGTGTAGGGATGTTTGTTAGCCATCAATGAATTAAATGATTGACATGTGGATAATGGATGCTTAAAGCACATGATAGGCAATAGGAAGTTATTCATGTCCTTAAAGGAAAAAGAATGTGGTAATGTCACATTTGGTAATAATGCCAAAGGTAAGGTAATTGACATTGGTACCATTGCTAAGAATGGTTGCTCTTTAATTAATGATGTTTCGCTTGTTGATGACTTGCAACACAATTTCCTTAGTGTAAGTCAATTATGTGACAAAGGTAATAAAGTCACCTTTGATCCTAAAGAATGCCAAGTTACCACATTAGTAGATAATAAGGTAGTTTTCAAGGGTGAAAGGAAAGATGATACCTACTTAATTGACTTAGACAATTTGGCTAACCCATTTTTCAAGTGTCTTATGTCTCTTAGTAATGAAGTTTGGCTATGGCATAGAAGGCTTGGACATGTTAGCATGGACCGATTGCTAAGCTTATCAAAAGGAAAGCTAGTTGAAGGTCTTCCCAAGCTAAAGTTTTCTAGAGACAATACATGCAGTCCTTGCCAAATAGGGAAACAACATCAATCTTCCTTCAAAGCTAAAAATGTTGTAAGTACATCTAGACCTCTTCAATTAATTCATATGGACTTGATAGGACCTACTAGGAGTTCTAGTTTAGGTGGAAAATATTATGCACTAATCCTAGTCGATGATTACTCTAGGTTTACTTGGGTGTCCTTTTAGCTCATAAGTATGATACTTTTGATGCTTTTAAAAGTTTTGCAAAAAGAATTCAAAATGAAAAGAGTTACTTCATTTCTTCTATAAGAAGTGACTATGGAAAGGAATTTCAAAATGAGTCTTTTGAATCTTATTGCTTAGAGAATGAAATTTTCCATAATTTTTCAACTCTTAGAACACCTCAACAAAATAGTGTTGTACAGAGAAAAAATAGAACACTTGTAAATATGGCTAGAACCATACTCAATGAGCATTTTTTATCGAATTACTTTTGGGCAGAAGTTATCAATACTTCGTGTTATATTGCAAACAGAGTTTTCAAAAGACCCATTCTTAATAAAACTTCTTATGAGCTATGGAATGGTAGAAAACCTAAGTTGTCATACCTTAGAATATTTAGATCAAGTGTTATATATTGAGTACCAAGGATAATCTTGGGAAATTTGACTCAAAAACCAATAAGGGCATATTCTTAGGTTATTCCACCATTAGCAAGGCCTATAAAGTTTTTAACAAGGGTTCAATGATTGTTGAAAAGTCTATGAATGTTGTATTTGATGAATCTAGTAAACCTGATCTTAGAAAAGGTACTTTTGTTAATGATCTTATAGGTGAATTTAAAAAATTAGAATTTGAGCATACTACAAGAGAGGAGGACAAGGATAATGATGAAGATAAGTCAACAAGAGCTTCTAAGGATCCTTAACATCAACAAGAAGAATTACCAAGTCAAGATCTACCTATAGATTGAAAATTCTCCAAGCAACATCTGAAAGATTTAATCATTAGTGAAACCTCAAAGGGTATAAGCATTAAATCTCAACTCAACATTTTAGACAATAATCTTGCTTTTGTTTCTCAACTTTAGCTAAAATCTATTGATGAGACTCTTGATGATAAAAGTTAGGTGATTGCTACGCAAGAGGAACTCAACCAATTTGAGAGAAATAATGTATGGAAACTAGGTCCTAGGCCTAAGGAACACCCACTTATTAGGTGCAAATGGGTGTTTAGGAACAAGTTAGATGAGCAAGGATTTATCACAAGGAACAAAGCTAGATTGGTTGCTAAAGGTTATAACCAAGAGGAAGACATTGACTATGATTAAACCTACGCTCTCATAGTAAGATTAGAAGTCATTAGGATTCTCTTAGCTTATGCATGTCACATGAATTTTAAATTATTTCAAATGGATGTCAAGAGTGCTTTTCTAAATGGTGTTATTGAGAAGGAAGTTTATGTTGAACAACCTTCAAGTTTTAAATCTCATAGTTTTCCAAATTATGTTTTTAAATTGAATAGAGCTTTATATGACTTGAAATAAGCTCTAAGAGCTTGGTATGAAAGGCTTACCTCTTTTCTTTTGGATAATGATTTTGAAAAGGGAAAGGTTGACACAACCTTGTTTGTAAAAAGGCACAAGGATGATAAACTAATAGTACAAATTTATGTCGATGATATCATTTTTGGTGTTACTAATGAATCTCTAAGTGAGGATTTTGCTAAGTGTATGACTAGAAAATTTGAGATGAGCACAATAGGAGAGCTCAAGTTTTTCCTAAAAATCAAGCAAACCAAAGAAGGGATTTTCATCAACCAAGCCAAATACACAAAGGACATTTTCAAGAAATCTGGCATGGATGGATGCAAAGTGGCAAAAGCACCCATGAGTGCTACCATCAAATTGGACAAAGATGAATAGGGCAAGACGATTGATGAGAAAAGATATTGAGGTATGATTGGTTCTTTACGTTATATTATTGCTTATAGACCTGATATTATATTTAGTGTGTGCATGTGTGCTAGGTTTTAATCATGTCCCAAAGAATCTCATTTGAATGTTGTCAAAAGAATTTTCAAATATTTATATGGTACATTGCATTTAAGTTTATGGTATCTTGGAGATTCATCTTTTAGCCTCATAGGATATTCTAATGCGAATTATTCTGGTAGTCTTTTAGATAGGAAGAGCACTTCTAGAACTTGCCAATTTATAGGAGATTGTTTAGTTTCTTGGTTTAGTAAGAAGCAAGTTTTAGTTCCTTTATCTACTGCTAAAGCTAAGTACGTAGCGACAGGTTGTTGTTACACTTAAGTGCTTTGGATGAAACAATAATTGAAAGATTACGAAAAAGTTATTTATCACATTCCCATCAAATATGACAACACTAGTGCAATTAATCTTTCTTAGAATCTCATCCAACACTCTAAGAGCAAACATATAGACATTAGGCATCATTTTTTTTAGAGAACATGTCCAAAATGATGATGTTGTGTTAGAATTTATAGACACAAATCATCAACTTATGGATATTTTCACTAAACCTCTCAATAAAGAAAGGCTAAATTTCATTAAGAGAGAATTGGGAATGCTTGATGAAAGCTCCCTGTTGGCTCTAGGCACTAAGAAGGGTGGTTAAATTGGTGTATACAAATTAAAATTAGAAAAAATGAGGAGAAATGAGATGAGAGAAAACACAAGATTTATAGTGGTTCGAGTATAATCAACCCTACATCCACTCCCCAATTCTTAGAAATTGGGTATTCCACTATCTTTCAAAGGTGTTTTCAAGCTTACACCAAACTTTTACACTTGTGTTTTGAAGGCTCACACAACAACCTATACATTTATGTTTTGAGACTTACACAATAACCTTTACAACTTGAGTTTTAACAGACTCACACAACAATCTATCTTAGTGTTTTGACAGGCTCACACTATAACCTATTACACTTGGTGTTTATGCTCACACCTAATAATGACTTAAAGAATAGAAAAGAGTAAGTAGAAAAATTGCAAGAGTTTGGGTACAAAGTTATTAATTCTCTTACATTTACATCTGTTTAGTGAGGTATTTATAGCCTCTACCCATCAAAGAGACGTTGTAATAAAATTGGCACAAAATCATCAAAGTGTGCTAGACAGATTTTCGTATTAAATGTTTGACAATCTTAATTCACGATTGCAAAATCCAAATTCAATAAGGAAAACTTTGTTTGTGTCTAACTGTTAGTCCACATGCAGCTTCTCATTTGTTCACTAGGATAATGTAGTTGTTGCCTTTCACCTGCTCTCAAAAGTAGCGGTCGCGATTTATCTTATACAGGACGCAACTCTGGACGCGAATTCCTCTGCCATAAGTGTTTATCTTCTACTTTTGGGTTTGCGGTGGCTACCAATAAGTTCTTATCACAATTTTTGACTTCAACGGTTACTTGGGACACTTGTCAAGTTGTGATTGTGGACCTGATTTCATCTTGAGTTACTTTGAAATTCGCGATCGCCACTGAGACAAGCTTTACACTGCGAATTCGTCTGTCACTTTTAGAGTTCTTCTTTTGGATGAGTTGTGACTGAGAATGACTCCGCGATTTCGTTTGTCTGAGTTTAGCAAGTCTTCTCATGAATCGTGGTCGCAAATCTTAGATTGCGGTCGCGATTTATAAGTCTTTTTACATTCTTTGAAGACTAAAATCTCTATCCAACTTCCAACTTAACGTCTAAAAAAAAACTACAAAACAACACTAAAATGAAACATTAAAATTGATCAATCCCCTTTGTCAAGATCAAAAGAGGTCCAAGACTTAGGGTTAACTACCCTAGTCCAACAATCTCCCCCTTTTTTGATTTTGATAACTTAGATTGATCCTAAAGTGAAAATAATGTAGGAAAGTGAAGTTAAATTATAATTTGATTCAATGACAAAATTTGCTAAGTATATCATTCATTCAATCAAAGGTGAATTTGATAAACAATAAGTATGTTGCTCCCCCTCAACTTATGCTATAGTTTTTCTCAAGTTATTGTTTTCATTATTTTCTCCCTTTCACAATAATTATTTCTCCCCCTTTGGCAAGATAAAAAAGAGGGTTCATAAGGGAAAAAAGAGATTTATGCATAAGTATTCATAAGGAGAAAAAATAATGCAATGGATAAGAGAATAACATTAATCACATAAAATTGCAATGTTTGCAAAGAAACAAGTTATATATATATTCATAACTGTGGGATCACAATATTTGTAAAAGAAAATAAACATAAGGAAAATAAAAGGCAAATATAGAAGATCCCTAATTTAAAGTAGTAGAGAATTATCTTTGGAAGATGATGTCCCTGGTGCTTGTTGTGCTTCCTCCGCTTCGTCTCCATCCTCAACGTCATCTTCGTTGCCATACCCATCTTGCGTATCTTCAAATTCAATGAAGTTCGAAAGATGGCAAAGAGGAACTCCTAGTTTCTCTTGGAGATCCACCATATCGCTGTGAAGATGTGAAAGGAAGAGGAACCTTCTATTCATCATCCTCATTAGCTTGTCCAAGTTGCGATGAATTGTGGCAAGAGATGACTTTGACTTGGGTTTTGGTTGAGAAGGAGGCACTAGAATGTTGCCTTCTTCAATTTGAAGCCTTTTTCGCTTGGAGGCTTGGGAGGTTTCCATCTTTTTCGCACCTATTACACCAAGGGATAGATGTATGTGTCTTGATGGATTGCCTTGGCGTTGATGAGATAGGTTAGGTCTAGGAAGTGTTGAGAGGGAAAAAGCTTCTTGGTGAGGAATTTTTTTTCTCCTCATCAAGTGCCCTAATAAAACGGTAGCTGGTTGTCATGTGGGAAGGCAAGAGAAACTGACTTTTAGGTTTCATACTCATGTGGATCAATTGATCCATAAGGTAACGACTGGTTTGGATGGGTTGGTTCTTGACAAGGTAAAACATGCCAAGTCTTTTTGTGAAACCTTCTCATTACCATTACCTCTTGCATTAACGGAGAAGGTGATGATGCGATGAAGGATCCACAGAGGTGGGGTTTTGATGTGTTTGGATAAAGAGGAGCGGGGGTCATGTTTGGTTTCGATGGAAATCTCCAACCAAAATTCAAAGTATATGACGTCAAGTGCCAAAAAGATGAAGGGGATGTGTTCTCTGACTTGCAAGCTAAAAAGGGAGGATAATTGGTCAAAGGTGATATAGAAGGGGTCGTTGAAGGCCTGGAACACCAACCTGTATTGGCCGGCTCTCGAATCGGATTTTCGACTTAGTTGCACGGTGCACATAAATTCTTGTACAACCTCTTCATATCCGGGTTCATCTCGAAAGAAGAACTCGTTCCAACCAAATTAGAGAGAAAGGTGCGAATTTCAGCATTGACACCCAATGTCTCCAGCATAAATGTGGATGGGATTTTGTTTGGGAGAATCACTTTGGAGGAGTTTGCCTTGAATCTTTCTTTTTCCTTCTTGGTGATTCCCTTCATGAGATGGAGGGCAGGAGGTGCAGAGTGCTGAGCCACTGCCATGCGCTTGTCAGCCTTGGAGAATTTCTTGGGAGCCATAGCAAGAGAGGAGGAGAGCTTAAGAGATTTTTAGAGAGAGAAGAAGTGTTTGGAAGCGAAGTGAGCAAAATACTATTGAAGTGGGTATTTATTGGCTTGAAGGGGTGCAAAAAATGGCTAGAAAAGAATTAAATGAAGAGAGGAAACGGTTGGTAATCAAATCACTTAATTGCCTAAACGGTTCCTCTAATTCGCGTTCATGAATTCAGAAGTCTGGACCGCAAATTCTAAAAAAATGTAAGCAACAGACAAATTTCCTCAGAAAAAGGCACGTCAAAGGGTCATATTTTGAAAACTGACTAAAATTCGCGATGGAGCGCAATTTTTGCGATCGCAAATTGACATTTGATAGCTGAGTGAAATTGACTTGTAATTCGCGACCATGAAGAAGAAATAACAATCGTGAATTATGAGTCAGTAAGGATAAGAATGAAAAATTTTGAAATCATGTGATCCACTAGATATAAATCAAAAGAAATTCATTTATACAATCATTACTTATGCATAACACACAAAACAATCAATCATAGGATCAAAATTTTCACTTTAGGGAGCTTCCATCAAGCATTCCCAATTCTCTCTTAATGAAGTTCATCCTTTCTTCATTTAGAGGTTTAGTGAAAATATTTGCAAGTTGATGATTTGTGTCAATGAATTCTAACACAACATCACCTTTTTGCACATGATCTCTAAGAAAATGATGTCTAATATCTATATGCTTACTCCTAGAGTGTTGGATGGGATTCTTAGATAGATTAATAGCACTTGTGTTATCACATTTAATGGGAATGTGATCAACTATTTTGCCAAAGTCCTTCAATTTTTGTTTCATCCAAAGAACTTGGGTGCAACAACAACCCACCGCCACATACTCGACTTTCGTGATGGACAAGGTAACCGATAGTTGCCTTTTACTAAACCACAAAACTAGGCATTCACTTATGAATTGGCAAGTTTTAGAAGTGTTTTTTTCTATCTAACAAGCTACCCGCATAATCCACAACTGAATACCCTATGAGACTAAATGAAGAATCCCTAGGATACATAACCTTAAGTGTATTGTGTCATGCAAATACTTAAAGATCCTTTTAACAGCATTCAAATGAGATTCTATAGCAGAGGATTGGAACCTAGCACACATGCAAATGCTAAACATGATATCCGACCTAAAAGCAATAAGATAAAGTAGAGATCCGATCATACCTCAATATCTTTTTTCATCCACCACTTTACCCGATTCATCCTTATCTAACTTGATGGTACTGCTCATTGGAGTTTTAGCTACTTTGCAACAGTCCATTTCAAATTTCTTTAGCATTTCCTTTGTATACTTGGCTTGGTTGATGAAGTTCCCTTCCTTAGATTGCTTAATTTGTAGACCGAGAAAGAATTTGAGCTCTCCCATCATGCTCATTTCAAATTTTCTAGTCATACATTTAGCAAAATCCTTACAAAGAGATTCAATAGTAGCACCAAAAATAATATCATCAACATAGATTTGAACGATTAATGTATCATGCTTGTGTTTTTTGACAAAAAGTATGGTGTCCACCTTTCCTTTCTCAAAATCATTTTTCAAGAGAAATGAACTAAGCATTTCATACCAAGCTCTAGGAGCTTATTTCAATCCATATAAGGCTTTGTTTAATTTAAAAACATGGTTTGGAAAATAATGAGACTCAAAACAAGGAGGTTGTTTAACATAGACTTCCTCCTCTACGATGCCATTTTAAAAACCACTCTTCACATCCATTTGAAAAAGTTTAAAATTCATATGACATGCAAATGCTAAGAGAATCCTAATGGCTTCTAATCTTGTAGCGGGAGTAAAGGTTTCATCATAATCTATTCCTTACTCTTGGTTGTATCCTTTGGCAACCAATTTAGCCTTATTTCTAGTAATAAAACCTTGCTCATCTAACTTGTTCCTAAACACCCATTTACAACCTATAATTGGGTGTTCTTTAGGCCTTAGGATAAGTTTCCATACCTTATTTATCTCAAATTGATTGAGTTCTTCTTGTATAGCAAGTACCCAACTCTCATTATCAAGAGCCTCATCAATTGACTTTGGCTCAAGTTGAGAAAAAAAAATGTAAGATTATTATCTAAAAGTTGAGATATAGTATTTACACCTTTAGAGGTATCACTAATGATTAAATCCTTGGTGTGATACTTGGAGAATCTCCAATCTTTGGGTAGATCTTGTCTTGGCTCATTTTCTTGTTAATGTTGATGTTGGTCTTCATCTACTCTTGATGAATCACCTTCTTCTTTTTCTTTATCAACTCTCCTTGTAGAGTCATCCAATTTCAGCTTTTCAAGATCATCTATAAGATCATCAACAAAAATACCTTTCCCAAGATCAAGTTTACTAGAATCATCAAAAACAACATTCATAGATTCTTCAACTACCATTGTACTTTTGTTAAAGACTCTATATGCTTTACTTATAGTGGAATAACCTAAGAAGATTCCTTCATTAGTATTGGAATCAAATTTCCCAAGATTATCCTTGGTGTTCAAAATATAACACTTACATTCAAATACTCTTAGGTATGAAATCTTGGGTTTTCTACCATTCCAAAGCTCGTAAGAAGTTTTATTGAGAATGAGTCTTTTGAAAACTCTATTTGCAATATAACATGAGGTATTAATGGCTTCGGCCCAAAAGTAATTTGATAAGGAATACTCATTGAGCATTGTTTTAGCCATTTCTACCAAAATTCTTTTTTTCCTTTCTATAACTCTATTTTGTTGTGGTGTTCAAGAAGTTAAAAAATTATGGAAAACTCCATTCTCCAAACAATAATTTTCAAATGACTCATTTTGAAATTCCTTTCCATGGTCACTTCTAATAGAAGATGTGAAGTAACCTTTCTCATTTTGAACTCTTTTTACAAAACTTTTGAAAGCATCAAATGAATCATTCTTATAAGCTAGAAAAGATACCCATGTAAACCTAGAGTAGTCATCTACAAGGACTAGTGCATAATGTTTTCCACCTAATCTAGCACTTCTAGTAGGTCTTATTAAGTCCATATGGATAAATTGAAGTGGTCCAAATGTACTTACAACATTTTTGGCTTTGTGAGAGGCATGATATTGCTTCCCCATTTGGCATGGACCACATGTCTTGTCCTTGGAGAAATTTAGCTTGGGAAGCCCTTCGACTAACTTTCCTTTGGATAGGCTTTGAAGAAGATCCATGCTTGCACGTCCAAGCCTTCTATGCCACAACCAAGCTTCATTGCTCAAAGACATAAGACACTTAAAAGATTGGTTAGCCAAATTGTCTAAGTCAATTGAGTAAGTATTGTCTTTCCTTTCACCTTTGAAAATAACCTCATCATCCACTAAAGTGGTGACTCGGCATTCCCTAGGATCAAAGATGACTTTATTACCTTTGTCATACAATTGACTCACACTTAACAAATTATGTTGTAAGCCACTAACTAAAAGAATGTTATCAATTAAAGAACATCCATTCTTCTCGATGGTTCCAATGCCAATTACCTTACCCTTGGCATTGTTACCAAATGTGACATATTCACCTTCTTTTTCTTTCAATATCGTGAATAGCTTTCTATTTCTAGTCATGTGCTTGGAACACCCACTATCCACATGTTAGTTACTTGATTTGGTGGTTGCCACAATCCCTTATACAACAATAGTAAGTTACATTTTCTTAGGTACACAAGCATACTTGGGTCCTTAGGAGTTAGAGTTTAAAAGGTCCTCTAATTTGAGGTGAACCTTCCTAATGAAACATTGAATGTTAACATGCCCATATTTCATGCAATAATGACATTGGAGTTTAGACTTGTGAGTCTTTCTCCTATGCACATATTTAGTATGAGTAGGGGGCC
>CATIWR010051346.1:0-30889 GCA_949677035.1 Omphalea diandra | reverse complement strand
AAACAATTTGCCATACAACTATACAAACACTACATATATGTTCAAATGTCCCCAAATGCAATGGTACTTCTAAATGATTATTTATCTAATGCATATGCTCATGTGATAATGCTAATGAATATGACTAGGGATGTTACAGTTTCAATTCATTTTCTCCTTTAACAAAAGCTTATACTAAAGATGTGCTGAAGGCTCTGATTCATGCTAGGGCATGTCGACTATGTACAACCTGTACTACCACCTAACTGAGGCTAGTTCCTTTAATATTTTATTTAATTTTCTTCTTCTTGTGCTTTTAGTGTAACATCCCTGTCCCTATTCATTGGCATTATCACATGAATATATTCATTGCACAAATGATATGAAATCTCACATGAACATATGCACAAGATAAATAATTATTTAGATATGTGAATTGTAAAAACACGACAATGACAATGGCACCGTTGCATTTGGGATACTTGAACATATATGCAGTGTTTGCAGAGTTATATGACAACTTATTTCATGTTGTGTGCTTATTATAGCATCATAAATAATGGTGTTTGAGAGCTCATCTAAAAGTATAAGGAGCATCTAGGAATTAGGAGATGGATGGAAGTGCTTAAGGAGTGAAGAAGAGGGACTAAAAAAAGAAAAGTGACCTTCCAACCAATGAAAATGAAACACCATGATTTTATATTATTATAATAAGTTTATATCTGCTAATTAGGGTCAGAATTGAGGGGAAAACCGTGGGTTATACCAGAAACAAAGAGAGAACAAAGGAAAGAAGGAAGAAGAAGAAGCAGAGAGGGAGAAAAGTGAGCTGCCTAAGGTTTTCCAATTCTGGGACAGTAGGTAAGTAAATTTATCTTCTTCTCAACTAGAATTAACCTCTCATGACATGTTAATCATGCATGGTTAGTGAGAATTATGGAGTAATTGAAGTAGAACTCTTGGATGGAAGTTATAAACCAAGAGAACAAGAGTTGATTCTATTGATTTTGCTGTTATAGCAGAATTTTGCACCCACGATTTCATAACCCTAGAAAAGGAATTGGGAAAGTGCAAAACATGAAACTTGTAGCTTATGTCTCATATAAATGCATATGAAATAGTTTTACTTGATTTTGTATGTGAAGAGATATGACCCCTTCATCAGGACTGGGTCAAATTTGAACCGAGATGATCTCAATCTTCTGTTTTGTTATATTTTGATGACTTTATATTCTGATTTTGATAGAGTGCAAAACATGAAAATTGTATGGTTATATTCCCTCTAAATACTTGTTAAGCAGTTTTAATTAATTTACTGTGTGGTAAGAGAAATGGCTCATTGATTGGGACTGACTCTGTACTCGGATGACACACCACCTTTCTTTTAATTCGGTTTTCCAAGAATTTGATGACCATAGACTCAGAATTTGGTGATGGTCCAAATTTGAAAGTTGTATATTTATGTCTGATCTACATACTTATGAAATATTGTTGCCAAATCCAGCATGGTTGCTGAGATATTATCCCTTTATCATGACTAGTTGTCAATATGTTGCAAACCTACTCATCCTGTGATTAGTCTTTTATTTTGGTGACCTTATAGACTGAACTGGCTAATGAGTCAAACATGAAAAATGTTCATTTATATGTTTTGTAACTAATGGTAGATTATTATTACAATTGGACTAGTACAATTTTAGATATACCTAAGAATGTAAGACCTACTCAAATAGAGATGATATTGCAACAGGGCAGAACTTAAAAATTCACCACATTTTATTTGTATCTGATATTGACCTAAAATTTGAATATGTTGTCCCATTATATGTCTAGTTTTTTTGGAAAAAAGAATCAAGCCATTTGGACAATTATATTGAGAGTTATTATTGTGATAGTGTAGCAAGCTCAGGCTGCCATATAAGGAAAATATGTACAAACACTAGGTACGCTTGCATGAATCATGTCATAACTGCATACCTAGTATTCATAATCATTTTGATATACTTATACCCATGTACATATCATATGTTAGGATTGCAATACTTTGAAGAAGCCCTACCATAAAGGTTGGTTACATCAAAAGGTGAGTAGAAACAATAATTGGATTCAATGTGTGTGAGTAGAATCAATAATTGGATTCAATGTGTGTGAGTAGAAATAATAACTGGATTCAATGTGTGTGAGTAAAAACCATAATTGGATTCAATGGGTATATGTGATAATTGTATGATATGATTATATTTTTTACATGTATATATGATTGAATTGTTACATGTTACATGGGAATACAGGCTAAGTGAGAAATAAATGCTCTTAACACTTATTTGGCATATCATTGTGAATAAGCATTTGCACATGAACTAAAAGGGTGTTGTGACTGGCTTGTCAAACATTTGCAAATTACAGGAAGATGGACCAATAGGTCCCAAATCATATGTTACATGAATCACATGAATATCCCGATAGCAATATTTGCCTTGCTCAGTCACAACAAAAACAAAGCTATTGCATTTGCACTTGCATAGTCAATTGTTATACTTGCAATGTATCTTAATGATATTTGATTATAGATTATGCCATGAGAATTTGATTATTGTTTTTATTCACTGAGTCGCGACTGACCAAATCGCAATTATTTTTCAAATACTGAAGCATAGAGTTTGGACATTTTGGTGCATAAAGTCTTGCATAGAGACACATGGAACACAGGTCATCGGCTGAATTCCAACTCTCTATCCTTGCATCATGTACATGCATTTGATAGGAACTAGTTATGGTCACTGGTCCTGACATTAGTTAACACATGTGTACATTAAATACATATGGGATTATATATATGTATGATGAATAAACCTTAATGTGTATGCATTTTTGAACATGAAATGCCATGATTTGCAACTGAAGATGATAGTTACAGTTGGTGGTATCAGAGGATTCAAGCACACACGGGGCAGATGTGCAAATCCCAGTGTGTATGACATCGCGAGGCCGATGGGCAAATCTCGGATGTTAAGTGCTCTGATAGGTACCAGCTGTAGCCACGTTGTGACATTACAATTTGTGGTATCAAAGCTGATTTACAAATGAGAACAATGGATGTCACTATTATTGGTTTGACAAATGAATTTAGATGTTATAGTTTTGGTATCAGAAAGGGCTCAAGCATACGCGGGGCAGACGTACAAATCCTAGTGTGTATGACATCGCGAGGCCGACGGGCAAATCCTGTATATTGAGTGCTCTGATAAAACCCATTGTAACATTACAGATTATGGTAACAAAAAAAGAAAAAAAACTTGTATGAGAGCAAATATGGATATGGTTGTTACACAAATAGAGCTTAAGTCTCAAATTTAGAGAACCATCAGTTTATCTAAGGGCAACCTAATGCTCATGGTGAAGTGTGGAGGCTATATGAATGCAATAGACTTACCTAATAAGAAGTTTAAAATATTAAAAGTGAACTAGAGATTAAACATGAAGTCAATGTTGAGTCCCTAGTGAAGTGCCACTGTAAGCGCCTCATTGGTTTTGCTCAAACACGTGGAATCTTGTTTATGACTCCATTCTTTTATCAATCAATAAGGAATCAAGAGGATGAGGGTCTTTACATTGGTAATGACCCTAAGATGTAGTGTGTGATTGGGTCAATAAGGGATCCTTTTAAGCCTTATGTGATTTCAAAGCCTTTAGTCCAAATAATGGTCATCAGGAGGCCAAATATAGAACAATATATTGGTGCCATCTTTAAGAAATTTGAAGTCACTATTGACTTTAGAGGAACAAGAATCCAGGGAAGGCAAAATCTAAACCTAATCTAAGCAAAATCTAAACCTAATCTAAGTCAAATAGAAGGCCCATTTTGTCTTCACCACATTAAAGATCAGGTTTGAAAATTGGGCATGACTTGGGAAAGAAGTTAAGCACCCCCAAACTGCTCGAATGGGATTTGGCCTTTAGGTATCTTTAGTTCACTTTTAATATTTTAATTGAATTATTGATTATTTTGATTAACACCTTTAAACATACATTTAAGCATGATCCATTCATGCAAATCAAGTTACCAATTCTAAAAGGAAGGGATCATGCATCATGACAAAAGAGTTATCATGCATTCATCCACATAATAATCATCCATAATCATATAGGTTGGGAATCAAGGCTAAGTATATGGCCTAACTCAAGTAATAACACATACATCGAAAGTAAGAAAAACAAGTTAGCAATCAAATGATGAAAAACAAATAAAAGAAACTAAAGGAAAAGTAAATAAAGTCTCTAGTAACCATCTTACCACCAACATCATAAATTAGTATACAAAACATATTGAGAATGCATGAATAATGAACAATCAAAGGGATAAATATGTAATGCAAAGCATACTTGAAGGATGTTGAATGGCCTAGTGTAAAGATTCCCCCCTCCAAATGAGATCCTAGGGTTAATGAACCCTCCATCATATTGCTCTTAAGGAACTAAAACATCCATAACATAACTAACCATTATAGAAGTTAGAATGCCAAATCAAGTAAGGGAATTAAAGAACTAAAAAACACTATTCACATGGTTAGCACATATAACTCCTAACATAAGGTGAGCTCTCAAGGTCAATGGACCCTTAAGTTCCTCACTTGATCATGGCTCTGAGGTGATTAAAACAAGATCAAAATACCTCATTGAAATCAAATGAAAGATCTTAAGAGCTTTTTGGTATGATAAGCAAGAAAAAACCATGTGTAATATAACCAAAACTATATTTTTGAAGTGAATAAGGGTCCTAGGCCATTAAACTTCACCCTATTCTACCGTTGGAGTCATAAAATATATAAAAATGAATCAAAAAGAAAGAAATCTAAATGGGAAGAAGATAAATTTTGCAAAAAAAATTATCTAACAAGCAAATTGGGTTGTACAACCTATAATGAATCTAGAATAGCCCTAGTTTTATAGATTTTAGAAAATAGAAGAAGAAAAGAAGGTGGAGAAGAAAAGGGGGTTGAGGGAGTCCTAGATGCTTTCTGGTGAAATCGTTACCCTCATAGGCACATAATGGGTCTAATATCCTCCAAAATGCCTAGGGAATGTACAAGAATGAATAAATTAGGTCTAATTCTACTTTGGAGTGAGTTAGGGTTTAGGCTTTATATATTTGAGGAGTGTTTGAGAAGAATTTTGGCAGAATACGGCTTGTAAATCCCCTGCAAGGGCTATGTTGTCCTGGGGTTTAAGGGGGGACCAGTTCTGGAATGTTCTCAAGGCTAGGGTTTTATGGTGGGCTATACAACCCTAGTTTATAGGTTGTACAACCCATTAACCCTAGTAGACAACTTTGGGTTTGGTCTTGGGCTATTGGTTTTGGGTTTGTCCAAAGTTTGCTAAGGATTTTTGTCTCTTCCTTTAGCAAATCCCTATGCATTATAGGGGATTAATTTAGTGATTTTCATCATCATGCTCTGCATCTAGTAATCCAAAATCTTATGCTTATGGTATGTGAACTAGATGATGATATCAATAAAATGTTCATAATAATCTTGTAAAGGTCCTAAGATGTTTACTTTATCATTTAGATTAATCTTTTTTACATAAATAATATTTTAAAAAAATGAGAATGAGTTTTTGAAAATTAAAGTTTCTCCTATTTTAAATATTGATTATTGGCCTTTATGCACCAAAAATGAGGGATTGAATTGATGACAAATTTAAATTTTAGTGAGTAAGAAATTTAATTTGTGAAAGGAAGGAAGGAAGAAGATTGAGACACAAAGGTTTTAGAGTAGATCAAGCATTAACCAACCCTATATCCATTACCCAATTATCCAACTGCGATTCCACTATCATTTAAACTATATAAAGGAGTTTTACAAGCTCACTCCTTAACATACTTTTTAGGCTCATACCCCATTATGAGCATTAGATTTTGGTCAAATATGATCCCAATGATGAGATGCTATTAGAATTATCCCTAAAGAATGTAGGGGAAACATTGTAAAAGTAAGAAACAAAGCTTGGAGAAAACCTTGAACCAAGCCCAAATCAAACCTACCATCTAAACCAAGCCAAACCTAAACCCTTAAAGAACTTCCTCTTATTGGTTGTACAACCAATTCACTTGGTTGTACAATCAAGTTCCAAACCTTAATAGAAGGAATCTTTTAGAATAGTTTATCATTAGCTCATAAATAGCTATATAACCAATCTCTAGTTTGTAAACCAACTTATTAGCTATAACTTGAAAACGCTAAGTCTTTAGAAGATTATTCTATCTTATCTGTTAGAGATTGAGGATTAAGTGAAACCCAAGCCATTTAGCTCAGCTGCACCCTTTTCACCTCTCTGAATACCTCTCTTATTGATGGAGAGGAAAATAATAATTTTTCCTATAAAAACTTTGCCAAAATCACCTTCCAACTAAGAAAAAAGAACCTCTTTAAATACATAAAACCTTACCTCCTTTACATTTTTTCTTTACATTTTGAAGGATGATTCATAACATTATTATCTTTAAGGGTAAGGCATACTAAAAAGGTGTCTAACGCTTCATCTTTTCTCTTCTTTTGGGGTTGGTTTTAAGACCCATAACCCTTATTCTTCTAATACACAAAGTAAGGATTAAGAAAAGGGTGTTTGGTTTCATATTTTCAATGCTTTTCAATTCTTTTTCTCCATGCTTCTTTCTTTTTCTTTTCTTCACATATTTTATTGTGTGTTGTTTATGATATGATTAAGGGGGAATTTCATTCCCAATGACCTATTGATCTTATTATGTTGATGCTTGTTTCTTAGTTGTTTCAATGTGATCTTATCCTCAACACTATGGAGAGAGGGTAGGTAGTTTACTTGCTTGCCTATTCCTTCCATTTCCACTTTAGGTTGATTTTTTTGTATAATAGGATAAAGAGCTAATTGCTTTATGACCCTTATATTTCTTATATTTTATGTTTAGTGTATTGTATATTCTTAGCGTTATGAAACTTTCTTTTCCATCATTTAAATATCCTAGCTTTATTAATAGTTAAAGGTATTTTTAGGATGCTCTTGCTCCTTTGGAGCATTAATGGTGGAGGATCCCATGAAGTGACTTTAGCCCTTGCCCATGTCTTCCTTTTTTATACTCCACATGCATTTCTATGACCTCTATGCATCATTTATTCATGCTTTATTTGTTATTTTCAATTATTTGTGTTCATATTTGATTTGTTATGATGATTGAGTAATTGACACATAAGTATTAGACATAGCTGCATGCTAGGTTCCTTGACTTAGAGTAAGATGTGTATGATTCATGGATGTGGTGGGAGGTTTGTTATGGTTGGTGGGATGTTTAGACTCTAAGATTGTTTGGTCTTTTATTTGATCTTAATATGATACTAACATGTGTTCTTTTATTTTTTTTTTATAGGTTTAGATGCATTTTATTTTCATAATGCATTTATATGTTGATGTTAATACATGCAGATCCCCTTATTTGTGATCACATATATACCCCCTCCCTATTGTGAATGCTTGTAACAACTTAGCTATGTGTTTGATGCAAGACACATTAGATTAATGTTTAGGATTATTAATTAGTCTAATTAATAACGTGGCTAAAATTGCAATTGTGAACCAAAGATGCCTGAAGACCATATTCTTAAATTCGAGCAATTTGGAGGTATCTAACCTTTTCCCCATGTTATATCTAATTCTCAAACCCAATCTATGTTGGATGAAGATGGATTTCACCTTCTAATTGACTTATAAGGTTTAGAATTTGTTTTTACCCAGAATTTTTTTTTTACCAAAGTTGGGTGTGACCCTATTTTGATTAGGGGTGATACCAAAGTGTTGCACCCCTTTGGAACCTCATTGACCAATTGGTTATAAGTAAGGACTTCAAAATCCATAAGGGCTTCCAAAGGACCCCCTCAGTGATCATAAGGCCTTTTAAAGAATCCGCTAGTGATCCTATATATAAGCCATCACTTGTGGTTGTACTAATGTATAGCCTTCGTCCCTTCGATCCCTTGTTGATAAATAAAAGGTAGGAATTGTAAGCAAAATTTCACTTGTTTGAACGCAGTCTTAAAAATTGAGGTACTCATAACAACCCAAGAATAACTTGTGTTTAAACCTAACACATAACATTACAAGAGTTTTGCCAACCTAGGCTTACTCTTATCCACTGGATTATAAGTGTTTACTATTACACTAAATCTTACAACAACATTTAAAGAAACTTAAAAAATAAAGTAAAAAAAAAAGCAAAGAAGAAGGGTTTGAGAATTCAATTTGTAAGAGTTTATGGATAATAACGATTATTCTCTTGCATTGAAGGGCATTTGGTGGGGTATTTATAAATTTCAATAATCAAAGACTTAGTATAAAGATATAGTTGGAAATCCTACATTTAATGCTTATCAAATGAATTCATTATTGGCAACGCCTCAATCATTTAGTGGTTAGGACTCCATTATTGTCATCACGATCTTTGAATATGTGTAATGGCTATTTGACATGTGATTTTCTTTAGTTTGTTTCTTGGCTAGTTGTTGGAGTATTTCTCTAGACCATGGTTGTGCTAATAAATTCTTGATTATGGGTGGTATTTCATTCCTCAATTCATATGGGAAACTCTTAGTGCATACTCATCTTCTAGTTTGTCATTTGGAGAACTTGTGTCACAATTGGACCTTTTGCTTTATTGTCATTACCTTTGAATATGGTTAATGGCTAGGGTACAAATGGCATGCTTTAACTAGATTTCTAACTAGTCGTTATAAGAATTTTCTTAAATTGTGAACATCGAGGTAACGATCACTTTATCTTGGTTGTGATTTATATTTTGCACTAAAAAAGTTGGTCATGATAAAGAATGAAAACTAGGCTACCATTTTTGGCTCTTTAAGGAACTTGAATCGATGTCGTGACTTTGCTTTCTTAGGCACGACTTCTTTGTCTTGGTTGCAATTTATATGTCAATTTTTTTCACTTAGAGATTTTACTAACTTATTGATGTTTTAACTTATTCTAATCTTTTTTCTTGTAAAATATACACTTGGTGGATATATTAGTAGCCTTCAATCTAACTTGTCAACATAAAAAATAAGGTTTGACCAACTTCGGTCAACAATATCCTTTTTTTTTATTTTAACAACTTAGATTGATTTTGTAAAGGAAAATAAGTTCTACTATGTTTACAATAACATATTACATCATTTTTATAAACAAGAATATGTTCCATTTAGGTTTACAAATCTCATTATGTAAAACATATAAAGTCTAAGTAAAAAATTATTCTCCACCTTAATTATTGCTCCCCCTTAATATGTCAGCTTTGTATCTTTCTTTTTGTTATATATATCTTTCAAAGTATTAATATTTTACTTTGTATGCATATCTCTCCCTATATTAAATGAATTAGGAAGGTTAAAATGCAAGGTATATGTAAAGGCAAATAATTATATGTAAAGGAAAGCAATTGATATTTCAAACTCGTATTTAAGAAAAATTTAGCAATTCATTAAAGAAGACAATGGAGATCAAATGCAAACAAAATTGAAATTTCATTAAAGGAGAAAATTACATATATGATCATTACATTCTAGCCCACCTACAAAGTTTAAACAACATAAAGAAATATTCAAGAAAATAAGGAATAACTAAGTCTAAGAAGCAATTTCCTCATCTGACTCCTAATGCTCTAGATAGCAATAGGGAATCTCTAACTTTTTTTGGATTTTAGCTATATCCCCATGAAAATGCTATTGAAGTTCAAACTTTTTTATCAATTTGTTCATTTTTTGCCTCAAGTGACTCCAAATTCACTTGAGAAGGAGGAATGGGTTGTTCTTCTTATGGTTAGACTTCTCTACAAGGACCCTCTTAGAGTATCACTTTTGATCTCTTTTTCGTTCTCACTTCCTTTAAACTTTAACCCTGTAGTCCCTAAGGATGTAATCATAGGTGATTGGCTTAATAATGTTAGTGGTTATCATATAATTAAGGTCAATTAAGTTTGATTCACTAAGGCAGTAGGTCTTTAGGAGGGCTAGATTAATGGGGGCCAATGAATCTACATTTTTTACAACAAAAGCAATGTAAAAAGATAGGAGAATTTGCTCATGCTAGATTTTATAAGGTAGGCAAATTGATCAACAAGACATTTGGTTGTTTATATAACTTTGCCCTAATAAATCCAAAAAGGAAAACAAGTTATTTTGGCTAACTTTTTCATTCCTATTCCCCCAAGCATTAATATAGTAGGTAATAATTCTATGGAGAATCTATAAAGGTAAAGAAGAAATGTTTTTAGAAAAAGAGGATTTAGTGTTGTGAGCAACTACTTGAATTAACCAAAATAGTAAGGGATACATTGCATAAGAAAAAAACAAAAGTTTGGATGAGGCCTTGAATCAAACCCACCTTCTATCAAGCCAAACATTGAAAGCCATTAAGAAGAGCAAGTTATCGGCGGCACAACAAACTTTATAAGTCTGTACAACCATCCTCTTTATTGTCCATACTTTCCCTAAACCATAACATAAAAAACATTCTAAAATTGACTATTGACTTTTAATTGGTTGTATAACCAACCCCAAGTCTATATAGCCATCCTTTTGACTGTACATACAATTTACAAAATTTATTCACTAGAAGATTCTTATTAGACATAATTTTAGGCTTGATTTAGTGCTAATCTTTGTCTAAACAAAGTTAGTTCAGATGATTTGGTGTTATTTATCACATTTGGATTTTTTTATAGGTGCTTTAGCAAGTTTGGAGAGAATTAGGACCAAATAGGCAAGGATGGCAACTTTAAGGATTAAGCTAGATATTTGAATGCATGAAGAAGGGAAGTAATCCGTTGTGCCCACAATTCCTATGGGCTTGATGGAATGTTACGACCATGACTAAAGTCATAGGTCGCAACATAGGCGCATTGTGAGCTACTTCATAACTACTTTTTTCAGTGTTTTTGAAAGAGTATTTAAAGCCAACACTTAGGTTTTTCTAAGAGTTTTTTGGAAAAGCAACTAAAAGGAGTTCTTAATAGAAGAAAATAAGGAAAACAAGCTTCAATACAAGATCAAGTGTAGAAGTTCAAAAGAACATTAAATTAAGGAAAAAGAAGAAGAGGTGATTATTCAAGACAAATAGGAGATTTCATCTTTCCTTCTATTTATTCTTATTTCTCTTGTCAAAGATGATGCTATTACTTTTGGATTTACCTTGTTTTATTAGCATATTAGGCTAAATCTGTTAATGTAAGAACTTAATATAGCCATGGATAAAGATTGCTTGATTTTATGATTTTAATGACTATGTTGGGATTTTATTCATTTGCAAATAAATGATTTTTTTAATCTTAATGCTTATGATTGTCTTCTCACCAATTACATTTTCATTTATAGATAAAGATATTATAAATTGAATATACCTAGAATAATTTCCCTTAGGTTAATTGATGAGTAGAGATACTCATTTAACCTATTGCTATCATTTAAATAATTGTTAAAGCTAATTAGGTAACACATCTCTAGGTCACTTCAATAGATGGATTTGTAGAAATGGTTACGAATTAAGTCACTACATAAGAGAAGGCCTTAATTAATAAAGACACAATCAATAGCTATAACTTTTATTCTAACATAGCATTGAATGATTTATGATTTCATGATTTTCCATTGGCAACAGTAAGTGTCCTAGGTGTTTTATCATAAGATTTTTTTCTTAATTGCTTTTGTCTTTTTGCCATTCCATTATTAGTTTAGTTTATTTTCATTATCATAGTAGATTAGATTACATCTCAATTATTCAGTTTCTAGATAAAAAAAATAGAATCATCATATTCTAATACTTATTGCCCTTATCTATATGGGATGATATTTGCACACACTTGTGCACTATATTACTTTGATCACGTCCTCTTGTAGTATTTTCGAAGATGAGTTTTAAGGAATAGTTTAAAGGAGAGAAGATAATAAATTAGATTGAATTTATTGATTAATTTACAATTAACCCATAGTGTAAAATTTGATCACAAAGAAATTGACACCATTGTTGAGGATACAATACTTTATTATTGGAAGTTTTGATTCAATTCCTAATATTGAATTTTTCATTTCTTTTTATTTTATTTTAGGTGGAAAACTTCATCTTACATGCAAAGGACTAAGAGGCTAAATCTATAAGAGCAAGATCTTGAACCTTTTGATCCTGAAATTGAAAGAATTCTTAGAGTGGGCATAAGAAGATAAAGATAAGAAAAGCACAATAAAAGAAATCTAATGACAAACAACTAAGAGAATAAGAGGTTTATAAGGGATTACAACATTACATTGCTCAATGAAATATAGCCTAAAGTTAATAGACCAACTATTAATGGCAACAACTTTGAAGTCAAACTTGTAATCATACAAATGGTGCAAAATAATCAATTTAGAAGTTTACCACATGAAGATCCACACATTCATAAAATGACTTTCTTAGAGATTTATAATACTTTCAAGCAAAATGGAGTTTCAAATGATGTTATAAAATTGAGATTGTTTTTCTTTTCACTTACAGACAAAGCCAAGTCATGGTATTAGCCATTCGCTCTAAGCTTAATCACTATAAGGATAAACTTCCTTGAACAAGTTTTATCCTTTAGTGATGATGACTAAATTGAGGAATGACATTTTTTTTTCTTAAATGGAAGGAGAGTCTTTTTATGAGATTTGGGATAAATTTAAGAAGTTGTTGAGGAAGTGTCTTTAGCATGGTTTATCCAAATGGCTCATCCTATAAACCTTCTATAATGGGTTGAGCCCTTCGTTAGACACTATTGTAGATGGAGCATTTATGGCTAAGTCGAAAGATGAAACCTACCAATTACTTGAAGGGATGGTTACTAATAGTTATCAATGGCCAACCAAAAAAGTCTTGCTAAGGAAGGTAGCAAGAGTGAGGGAAGTTGATCAACTAACCGCTATGCAAGCTTAAATAGCCAATCTATCTAAGCAAATCAATAACATAAATTGCAATGCTATCTTTTCACCAATAAAGCAAATGGCTTCTTATGAGCTTTATGGAAGAAATGGTCATGTTAGTATTGATTGCTAGGTGGCTAACCTCTTTACTTTTTTAAATGTCAAGTAAGTGAACTTTGTGGGTAATTTTAACAATAGATAAGATAATAATCCTTATTCTAATTCTTACAATCCTAGTTGGAGAAATCATCCTTTTTTTAGAGTAGGAATAATTCCTTAAGACCATGGCACCCTTAGATTTTCAAGCATAATAGTAATAGGATAAGAAATCAGATTTATAGGTCATGATGGAGAAATTTACTTTTAAACCAATGAAAGGATGAATGCACAAGATGAAGCTTTAAACAGGTTAGATGTTAAAGTTGATCAAATTAGTAAACATCATTCTTCATCTATTCATGCATTAAAGTTACAAATGGATAATTAGCAAATGTTTTATTTATTAGACAAGTTGGGAATTTATCCTCTAATTCAGAGGTTAATACTTAGAAGCATGTGAAAGCCATCACATTGACAAGTAAAAGAGAGGTAGAAAGTAGAGTTTATGAGCCTTAAAAGCAAGAAAAGGAATAAATAATTTGAGAAGAGCCAAAGAAGGGATCACATGGAGAAAAGAAGGAATAAGCTTATCCTCCACCACCAAAGGTTCAAGCTTATGTGCTTCTCATTCCATTCCCTTAAAGATTGAAGAGTTAAAGAGATGACAAAATGACTAAGGATTTTGTCAAATTCCTTAAAGTTTTTAAGAAAATTCACATCAACCTTTCATTCCTTGAAGCATTAGCTCAAATGCCTTCTTATGTTAAGATTCTCAAAGGCATAATTTCTAACAAGAGGACGCTTGAAAAGTGTGAAGTAATGACCTTAATAGAAGAATGCAGTGCCAATTATTCCTTTCAAACATTCACACAAGTACCAATTACGAAAGAAAAGTGTTGGAAAATAAATGAGATTGAGGATGAGAAAGGAAGAGGAAAAAAGGAACAATAAAAACTAAGATTAGAGGTGGATGAAATGAAATTGCATGACAAGCACATTGTGCAATGCAATTTCTAAGAAGGATAATAAGTGTTGCTCTTCAACTCTTATTCAAGATTGTTCCCTGGGAAATTGAAGTCTAGATGGTTAAGACCTTTCATAATATTCAAATTTTACTCTCATGGAGCAGTTGACATCAAGAATAAAAAAAAAAAAGAAAAAGAAAAAAAGAGGTTTTTAAAGTGAACAGACAATGCCTCAAGCCCTATTATCAGATGGAGACAAAGAAGCATGTTGAAGTCCTTCACTTCACCTATACAACTGATTAAAGAAAGAAAAGGGGTAAGCTTTAAGACATTAAAATAATGTTTTTGGGAGGCTGCCCATGTTTTTTATTTTCTTAAAATTTATTTAAATTTGTTTACTTAATTAGTTTTAGTTAAATTTATGAATAAAGTTCTTCATTTTTTTATAGGTTGCTATGGCAAAGATGGAAGAAAAAAAAAAAAGGATATTCAAAGTAAGCAAATTCAAGAAAATTATAAAATAGGGGTGACAATTTCATTTGATAGTTAATATCTATTTTATGTTACTTGCTAGAATTTTTACACATAAACTTGTGTGAATGTTTGTTAAAATGATTCTCATTTTAATTTATGTCAAAATATAAATAAAGATGAAGTACTCGCCTTTTTGATTAAGATAGGTGTGTAAAAGCTTTTAAATGTTCTAGAACATTCCATAAGGATAAGGAGGAAAACATTAAGTATAAATAGAGAAGAAAATTGCTTTTGTTATGTTCTTCATCTCTTATAATAATTAAAATACCCAAATGGATCCTCTTCAAGCCAAGGTGAAAGAAGAACAACCATTACCTCTCCAGCCATCCAATTTGAAGTTGCCCAAACTTAAAACTCCACCTAAAAGAACTCTCACGCCTAAAAAGGAAAAAATATTTTATACTTACCACATGGCATTTTCAAATAAGGAAGAATAGGTTTACTCTTTTGAGGATATTGTAATAATGGAGAAGAAAAACAAACTTGAGGGAGTTCCCATTAAGATGGAGGACTCTTTTTCTAGTAAGGAATAAGAGGAAATAATAAAACCAATGGAGATTTGTACTTCATCAAAAAGGGGAAAATGAAAGCCATCTAAGGTTAAAAAAGGTAGATGAAGACCTAGGTAAGGCTAGGCAAGTGATTATGTTCTTAGGTTGGAATGTAATCCTTTGAATGTCGATTTCCAAGCTTGAGAATTGGGTATCTTTAGTTTCTTTTGATGTGTTTGCTTTTAATTTTAGAGTTTGTATATGTTTAATTAGGACTTAGCTGATGTTAATTTTTAGTTTTCATTATGTGTTTTGTGTTAGCTGATGTTCATCTCATGCTTAAATTTGGATTTGAAATGAATTATGTAATAGAAAAGTCTTAATTTGCTAAATGTTATCATTGTTTGGTGTTTGGAATGTGTTAGATGATATTTTGCAATGGGAAATAGATTTTATAAAAATTTAGAGGCATTAGAGTTATTTTCTATTGCAATGTTGACCAAAGTCGTAGGTTACAACCAAACTGAGCGAAAGATGGGTTAATTGAGTTGCAAATCGTAACTTGAGTCATGCTCACTATTAGGCTTAATTTATGCATAGATATTTTGATGAATTTTGAGCTTAATATAATGTTAATATATGTTTAAATTAAGTTGCTTAGAGTTAAATTATGTTATTCCTCACATTTGAAAGTTTTGTAGGCATTTGAGTAGGTATGGAGCAAATTAGAACTAAACTAGACAAGGATAACAACTTTAGAGACAAAGCTAGACATTTGGATATGAAGGAGAAAAAGTTGCTATCACGCTTGCAACCAGTGTCATAGGCTTGTGACTTGAGCACATTAGGACCTATCTTTTAGCCTATATTTTAGCTCTTTTTTTAGCTCTTTTTGAGGAGTATTTAAAGATAAGTCTTAAGGTTTTCAAGAAAGAGGTAAGGAAAGGTGAAAAAATGGGTTTTTGAGAGAAGAAAATAAGGGAAAACATGTTTCAAAGCAAGACCAAGTTCAAGAGTTTAAAAGATCGTTAGATCAAAGAAGAAGAATAAAAGAAGATTTATCAAGACCGTTAAAAGGTTCACTCTTCCATCTCTTAATCTTATTCTTTTGTTAAGATGATACTTTTACTTTTGAATTTGGCTTTTTTTGTTAGTATGTTAGGCAAGATCTTTAGATATGGGACCTTAAT
The DNA here is from genome assembly GCA_949677035.1 of Omphalea diandra. NCBI lineage: Eukaryota > Viridiplantae > Streptophyta > Magnoliopsida > Malpighiales > Euphorbiaceae > Omphalea > Omphalea diandra. Next base: position 14,681 of record CATIWR010051346.1, on the reverse strand, counting down.
GTAGCCATGGATAATGATTGATTGATTTATGATTTCAATGACGATGTTGGGATTTTATTCTTGTGCAACTAAGTGATTCTTAATGCTTATGATTGCTTGATCACCAATTACATGATTTGTGTTTCATTTATAGATCAAGAGATTATAAATTAAAGTCTGGCTAGAATCATTTCCCTTAGACTAATTGATGAGTAAAGATACCCACTTAACCTATTACTATCACTTAATAGATTGCTTGAGCTGATGAATTAACACATTTTTATTTCACATAAAGAGATGGATATGGACGAATGATTACATATCAAGTGCATCTTGAGAGAGAGCTTTAATTATTGAAAAGACAAACAATAGTTGCAACCCTTAATCAACATATCATTGAATTATTAATGATTTCATGACTTTCTATTAGTGACATCAAGTGTCATAGGTGTTTTATCATAAGGTTTTCTTTCTTAATTGATTTTGTGTTTTTCCCATTCAATTCTTAGTTTAATTTATTTTTATTGAATTAGGAGTTTAAACATCATCTTTAATATTTTATTTCTAGAAAAAAATAGAATCATCATGTTTTAGTACTTATTGCCCTTATCTATGTGAGAAAATATCCACACACTCTTATGAATTATATTGCTTTGATTACTATCCTCTTGTAGTTAATTGTAATGTAGTTTAAAGAATAATTTGAAAGAGAGAAGATAAATTGTGAGCTTAGAATTATTGACTTATTTAAAACCACATTGAAAGAATCAATTAGATATTAGACGATATCAAAGAAAATTTGTGCCATTGTTAAGGACACAATGCTTTAATATTGGAAGCTTTGATTCAATTTTTAATCTATAATTTTTCTTTTCTTTTTAGTTGTTTTCAAGTGAAAACTTGTATATAAAGGACTAGGAGTCTAGACCTAAAGGAGCAAGATCTAAGACCTTTTGATCTTATAACAGGTATAAGGAGACAAAGATTAGAATAACTCAATAAAAGAAATCTAATGGAAAATAATTAAAAGAATGAGAGATCTATAAGGGATTATGGTGTTCCATTGCTCAATGAACCATAGTCTAAAGTTACTAGACCACTTGTCAATGATAACAACTTTGAGATCAAGCTAACAATTATTCAAATAATGCAAAATAATCAATTTGGAGGCCTACCACATGAAGATCCACACATTTATAGAATAATTTTCTTGGAGATTAATACTTTCAAGCAAAATGGAGTCTCAAATGATGCTTTCAAGTTAAGATTATTTTCATTTTCACTTAAAGACAAAGCCAAGTCATGGTATCATTCTCTAACTCCAGGTTTCACCCCATGGGAATAACTATCACAAACCTTTTTGAATAGGTTCTACCTTTTAGCGAATATGGCTAAGTTAAGATGACATCTTTTCTTTTATTCAAATGAAAGGAGAGTCTCTCTATGAGATTTAGGTTAAATTCAAGAAGTTATTAAGAAAATGTCCTTACCATGATTTATCAAAATGGCTCATTCTATAAACTTTCTACAATGGTTTGAGTCCTTCTTTGAGGAGTACTTTAGATGTTGTTATATAAGGAGTTCTTATGGCAAATAGAAGATACAACCTATCAATTGCTTGAGGAGATGGCTATAAAAAATTATTAGTGGCCAATCGAAAGAGTTATGCTAAGAAAGGTAGTAGGAATTATGGAAGTCGATTAACTAATCACTATACAAGCCGAACTAATAACCTTATCCAAGCAAATTAATGCCACAAATTACAATGCTATCTTTTCTGCAAATATGAAAATGACTTTTTGTGACCTTTTATAGAAGAGGTGGTCATGTGAGTACTATTTTCTAGATTGGTAATCCATTTACTCCTTTGAATCCCGAGTAAGTAAACTTTATAGGGAATTTTAGCAATAAATAAGGCAATAATCCTTATTCCAATTCTTATAGTCCTGGTTGGAGAAATCATCCAAATTTGTCATAAAATAGGGAATAATGCCTTGAGACCATAAGCACCCTCAGGTTTTAAAGCACCATAGCAGCAGGAAAACAAATAAGGTTTAGAGTTGGAGAAATTCATTATCAAAACTAATGAGACGATGGATGCACAAGATGAAGCTTTAAAAAAGTTAGATGTCGATGTTGATCAAATTAGCTAACATCATTCTTCGTTTATTCATGCATTAGAGGTTTAAATGGGGGCAATTAGCAAATATTGTGTTATCTAGGCAAGTAAGGAGTTTACCTTCTAATTGGGAGGTTAATCCAAAGGAGCATGTTTAAGACATTCCTTTCAAAAGTGGAAGAGAAGTAGAAAATAGAGTTGGAGAGCCTAAAGATCAAGAAAAAGAATAAGCAACTCAAGAAAAGCCTAAGAAGGAATCATATGGAATAAAAGAGGAAAAAGTTAAATTTCTACCAAAGGTTCAACCTTTTGTGCCTCCCATTGCATTCCCTTAAAGAATAAATAGTCAAAGGGATGACAAAACAACCAATTATTTTACCATGTTCCTTAAAGTTTTTTAAAAGATTCACATCAACATTCCATTTCATGAAGTATTAGCTCAAATGCCTTCTTATGTTAAATTTTTCGAGGACATAATTTCCAACAAGAAGAGGCTTGAAGAGTGTAAAGAAGTGACCCTCATGAAAGAATATAGTGCCATCTTGTAAAATAAGCTTCCTCAAAAGGTCAAAGATCTAAGGAGTTTTACCATACATTATGAAATTAGAAAATTAGAATTTGATAAAGCTCTTTCTGATCTTGGTTATAGTATTAACTTAATGGTTTTATCTCTTTTTAATGAACTAAAAATAGGTGAGCTAAAGGAGACAAGTATATTTTATAATTGGCAGATAGATCAGTCAAGTATCCTATGAGGATTGTTGAAGACATTCTTATGAAGGTGGACAAGTTCATCTTTCTAACAAATTTTATGGTGCTTGACTTTGAAGAAGATTATGAGATACCCCTTAACTTAAGAAGACCATTCTTAGCAATGCGAAGAACCTTGATTGATGTGGAGCTAGGAAAATTAACCTTAAGAGTAATGAATGAACAAGTGGAGTTTGATGTCTACAAAGCCAATAAAATACTAATGGATGAGAATGTTGGAAAATAAAAGGAATTAATGATGAAAAAGGGAAAGAAAGGGAAGAAAGAGAAGAGCTAATATTGGATGTGCATGATAAGCATTGTGCAACATGATTTCCAAGAGGGAAAATAAGTATTGCTCTACAACTCTAGATTGAGGTTATTTCCTAAAAAATTAAAGTTAAGGTGGTTGAGACCTTTTGTGATAGAGAAAATTTATCCACATGGAGTAGTTAACATTAGAAAACAAAAATGAGAAATTTTTAAAATGAATGGACAACGTCTTCAGCCCTACTATGGGATGGAGCCAAGAAAGCATGAATAAGTCCTTTACTTCACCACTACACTTGGCTAAAGAAGAAGAATGGTCAAGCTATAAGACCTTAGAATAACACTTTTAGGAGGCCATCCAAGTTTTTGTTTAAGTTATTTTTCTTAATTAGTTAGTATTAGTTAAATTTTTGAATGAAAGTTCTTCATCTTTTTGATAGGTTGCTATGGAGATGATGGAAGAGAAAAAGGACATTAGAAGCAAGCAAATTGAAGGATACTGTAAATAAAGGTGGTAAAAAATTTTTATTAAATATTTGATGAGCATTTGGTGTTATAATGTTACTTGTCGTGAATTTTTTTCATTGTTAAATTGTTCTCATTTAATTCCACCACAAAATAGTGATAAAGGTGAAGACTATTAGTTATATATTAGGAGGAGTGTGTAAAAAGTTCTACATGTTCTAGAATTACTTAATCCAAAAAAAGTAAGGGGAAGACATCATTTATAAATAGGGGAGAAAATATCTACTATTGTATTCATCCTCTCTTCTTGTATTAGACACCAAAATGGATCTTTTCCAAGCCAAAGTGAAAGAAGAGCAGCCATTACCTCTCCCACCACCTACTTTTAAGCTTCCTAAACCCAAAATTCCACCCTCATTAATTGTAATTTCCACCCTCAATCAAGTAATAACATTTTATTGCTACCATAAAGCCTACCTAGAAGAAAATGTGTTTCCATACTCCTTTAGGCAAATAGTGGCAGCGAAGTGTAGTGAAAGGGGATTCCATGTCTCATTGAGGTGGAAGAATTATTTTTAAGTGAGGAGGAAATAGAAAAAGAACCTATGGAGAAATGCGCTTCATCATTATCAAGGGGAAGAGGGAGGCCACCCAAGGCAAAGAGGAGTAGACGAAGAAGACCAAAGAAGAATTATATTTGTGTTTTTACATTAGCTTACATTAGTTGTCTAGACTTAAAAGCTTTGCATATCCCAATTTCTTTAATGTGTTTGTTTTTAAATTTAGAGTTTTCTCATGTTTGATAAGGATCTAGCTAATTTTAATTTTCAATTTCAATGTGTATTTTATGATGTTGATTTCAGGTTTAGATTTTCATCTGAAATGGATCATGCAACAAAAAAGTCCCAATTCGATGAATTGGATCATTAACTATGTATTTGAAAAGTGTTTGATAATAGTATGCAATGGGGAGATGAATTTTATAAAAAATTTGAATGGTTAGAGGTGGGCATTATCATGTCTACAGCTAGACTCAAAGGCTACAGCTAGCTTAAGCAAAGCTAGCATAGACCAAGTTATAGGATGCAACTCGAGTCATGGGCTATGACTCAGTCTTGCTCTAACTACGAGCATAGGTTATTGTGCCCACCATAGATGCCATGGGTTGTGATAGCCTTGGGGATTTTTCAACTTAATTTCAAATGTTCTAACCAAAATATTGACCTAGTTGTTCTATAAATAGGTCTTAATTCTCCTTATTTTCACTCACAAATCAATTTAAACACTTCTCTAAAGTTTAAAAGGAAGTAGAAGTCTTTAGAACATAAATTTTCTTCCCATCTTCTAATTATTCTTTTATGTTTACTCTTCCACAACAACCACACCACATTTTCACATATTTCATTAATTCAAGATGACTACAAAAGCATCTTCATAAAGGCAAGGAGAGAAATAACCACAAAGAGGTCCAAGAGACATCTCATTCATGGATTAAATGAAAGATCTATTAGGTAAGTTAGGTTGGGTAAATTTTGCATTCACACAAATCTCGTCTTACAAAAGACTCAATCTTGAGTTATTTTTAACATCACAATTTGAGAATGAGTATGAGATTTCCCTTGTCTCCAGAATTTTTGGTAATCAATATACTATTGATCAAACCACTATGAGAGATACATTTGGCTTTTATAAAGGAGGCATGAATGATCACCCTGAAAACATTATTATAAGAGCATTTTGGGAAATAATTTTGGGTCAATATGGAATCAATTTTAATCAACTTTAAGTGGGGCCACTAAAGATTAGTGCTTAGTGATCCTTCATAAGTTTATGGCTTATATTATCTTTGGGAAATTAGAACCATCTAAAGTTTCTAAATAAGAGATTTTTCTTATGTGGTATGATCATAATAAGTTAAAAGTCTCAACTACTCATCACATTTCTTAACAATTAGTGGGATTAGTAAAAAGATCTTAGGCAAGTGGTAGGATTGGGACATATAGTAATGGGTTTGGCTATATTTTTTGTGGCTTTGACCTAAATCAAATGAATAAGAAAGCCATACCTACTATAACATATTTTCATCTCATTACATTGGAAAGGATGTGGATTGTGACAAGTGAATAGGGAGCACCTTAAAGAATCAAGAAGAAGAACAATAAGAAGAAGAATAAGAATAAGAATAAGAACAAGAAGAAAACGAAGCAGAGAATGAAAAAAGAGAGGAGGATGATATTCCTATAGTTCCACCTCTCAACATTATTCCATAAGAATAAGGAACTAATGCAACTTAAGAGGGGCCATGGAACTTAGTCCTTCAAAGCCTAGATACCATGGATGCTAGATTGGCAAGAATGGAGAGGGTGCAAAAGCACTAAGACTACAATATTAGGCAACACTTTGCAAGAGCTAACATTGATTTGCCTTTTCTACCAGCTACATCATGAAACACTATGTTCAAGAGATTGTGCCTTTGGTTTTTGTTATTATTGATGTTAGGTTGTTTGTGATGTATTAGACTTGATTTCTTGTTATTGTCTTTAGTGCTTCAATGTTGCAAAGTGCTTAAGCACCATTGTTATGTGTTTCAATTTGAATGAGCAATGTATGAAGGTAAAAACTATTGAGATTTTATTTTGCATGATTTTCACTTAGTTACTTTTATTTTTATTTTTATTTTACTTGGCTATTTGATTTATCTTTTTTTCTTAAGTGATCATAAATATGTAAGTTATAAGAATAAAGAGAGTTGGATGCAATAAACCTTTCACCAACATTGAAAGGAGAGTATTTCTTTCTATCCCACTTTTTTATCTTTTGTATCTTAGAATGCATGTCATTAAGGACAATGCCATATTTAAGTGTAGGGGGAAGGATTATGATCTAGATCTTAAACCTATATTACACTTACACCTATGTACACGCCTTAAATGATCTAAATTTTTTGTGATTTTGCAAGAATATGTAGCTTAGTTAAGCTTTATATGGTAATCACTATGGGTTACTATGAGAGAGATGTCATTCTTAGGATGAATTTGAGACAAATGAATTTTAAGTTAGTTGCTAATTTAAAGAGTACAATTTATGAGTTTAGGATAGTTAAAATTAAATGAGATTATGTTTTGCATGTATGTTGAATAGATAATTTAGCTAGCGATGAATAGATATAATTACATGAGCTGAATTGAAAAAAAAAAACTTGAATTGCTATTGTGAATTGTTAATTAGCAATGATGAAGTAGTTTAAGAGATATAATTTATAAATGATTAGAATAAAAAAAAAAGGAATAACTACTTTGCTATTTTTGGGATGCTTAGTAATCAGCGATCTTCATAACCAATGTCGATTTTGTGTAAAATGACAAACTGAAAGTTGAGTATGCAAAGCATTCCAAATGTAGTTATATATTGAGTAACCAAGTGCATTCATCATCAATGTTTGTATTTGCATAAAAAGGCATATTAACTCTTCGAAAAGAAAAAATAGTGCTTGAAAGAAAGATTAGTCCTAATGATCTCATATACGTAAAACTACTATTCTCGTTGCTAATTCATGATGGTTGTGGTGATCTAAAATATTTTATCAAGATTATGCTAGAGGATTATTGAGATATACGTGTAAAATATGATTTTGTTGTTTTTAATTTTCCATGAATAAGTGAGTTAGCTCTTTAAGGTGATAAACTAGCATAAGTTTGCTTACTTAAATGAATTATTGTTTGGTACATCTTTTATAGTACTTAAGAAATTACTATTGTAAGCATAATGAAGCTATACCTATTTTATAAAAGTTATTAAACCTTTTGCCTGTTTATTCTTTGTTATTTAAGGACAAGTAACGACTCAAGTGTTGGGAAATTTGCTAGACTTAATTTGTGCGTAGATATTTGATGAGTTTTTAGCTTAATTCAATGTTAATTTGTGTTTAAATTAAGTTATTTGGAGTTAAATTATGTTATTCCTCATATTTGGAAGTTTTGTAGGTGTTTTAGTAAGTTTGGAGCAAATTAAGACTAAACCATGCGTGGCTAGCAACTTCAAAGACTAAGATGGACATTTGGACACATAAAGGGAACAAGCTATTGTCACACCCATAGTCAGAGTTGCATGCTATGACCATAGGAAGCCATCCTTACTATAGCACCCACAACTAGAGTCACAGGCCTGTGACTTGGGCACATCGAGACCTATCTTTTAGCTTTTTTGGAGGAGTGTTTAAAGGCAACACTTAGGGTTTCCAAGAGAGAGGTCAAGAAAGGCAAAAAGAAAGTTTTTTAGAAAAGAAAATAAGGGAAAACACTCTTCAAAGCAATATCAAGTGCAAGAGTTCAAGAGATCATTGGATCAAAGAAGAAAAAGAGAGAATCTATCATGGCCATTGAGAGATTACATCTTTCCTTCTCTTATTTCTTCTTCCTTTTGTTAAGATGATACTTTGGATTTTGAATTTGGTTTATTTTGTTAATATGTTAGGCTAGATCTTTGGATCTAGGACCTTTATGTAGTTATGATAATGACTAATTGATTTATGATTTCAATGACTATGTTGGCTTTTTATTCTTGTGTAAGCACGTGACTCTTGATCTTAATACGTGTGATTACTTATAACCAATTACATGATTTGTGTTTCATTTATAGATCAAGAGATTATAAATTGAAATATATTTAGAATCCTTTCCCTTTGGTTAATTGATGAGGTAGAGATACACACTTAACCTATTACTATCACTTAAAGAATTACTTGAACTAGTGAAGTAACACATTTCTATTTCACATTGAGAGATGGATCTAGAGGAATGGTTACATATTAAGTGACACCTCCAGAGATAATTTTAATTACCGAAGAGACAATTGATAGTTGTAACCCTTAATCCAGTATATCATTAAATGATTAATGATTTCATTAATTTCCATGGTGAGATCAAGTTTTTGTGTTTTATCATAAGGTTTTCTTTCTTGATTGCTTTTGTGTTTTTGCCATTCAATTGTTAGTTTAGTTTATTTTTATTGCATCAATAGTTTAGATATCATCCTCAATATTTGATTTTCAGATAAAAATAAAATCATCATATTCTAGTACTTATTACCCTTGTCTCTATGGAATGATATATGCACACCCATGTGCACTGTATTACTTTAATTACTATCCTCTTACAATTAATTGAAATATAGTTTAAAGAATAATATAAAAGAGAGAAGATAAATAATGAGCTTAAATTATTGATTGATTTAGAACCACATTATAAGATTTGATTCGATATCAATGACATCAAAGACACATAACTTAGTAACGCTCCGGATGTAGTAATAGGTTGTTGCACCTGTAACACATGTCTTGGGCTATAATGCCCTTAATTTTGGTGATATTAGGGGGAATATTTAAAGGAATTTTTGAACAAATTTGAATTCGAATCTTTCCCACTAAAAACCTAGTCTTTTTACCTTATGCTTTTTAGTCCACATTTTCACTCATATATTCATTCAAACACTCTTCCAAAGTTTAAGTCAAAGCAGAAACCTTAAGACCATCATCTTTCCCTCCATCTTTTAGCTATTCTTTTGCTTATTTTCTCTTTCATAACCACCACAACAACACTCTCATATCTTTCATCACTTCAATATGAGCATCTTCTTCAGGGAAAATGAGGAAGTAATAATAAAGATTTCTAAGAGACATCTTGTCAAAGTGAAATGCTCCCTTTCCCATTTACAATGATGAAGATGGTGAGAAACTCCTTTCTATAGATTATAAAACACATGTTACTTATAGATTTTTGCGTGAACAAACCTTAGTGCAACTAGAAGTCATGGATAGGATGAAAGATCTTTTAAGTAGATTGGGTCATGAGACATCTATTATTTTTAGACTTTTGGCAAGCAATATATCGTTGATTAAATGACCACAAGAGATGCATTTGGCTTTTATAAAGAAGCCATGAGTGATCAGCCTATAAACTTTAGTTCTAGAGCATTTTGGGAAAGAATTTTGTGTCAAGAGGGATTAAACTTTCATCAAAGTGGAGCCATAAAAGATAGGTTCTTGATGATCCTTCACAATCTTTGGCTTTTGCTATCTTTGGGAAGCTAGAAGTGTTTAAAGTCTCTCAACAAAAGATATATATATATATATATATATATATATATTGGTGATGTGCCCATAATGAGTTAAAAGTCTCCACTTCTCATCACATTTTTCAATAATTGTTGGGGTTAGTAAAAAAATCCTAGGTAATTGGTAGGATTGGGGCACATAGTCACAAGTTTGGCTATATTTTTATGTGGTTTTAACCATAATCAAATGGATGAGGAAGCTTTACCCACTAATGAACCTTTAAATCTCATTACATTTGGGAGAATATGGATTATGACATGTAAAATGAATTTCCTCTCAATCTGATCAAGTGATTCATCTTATAGTTGGATTTCCTCTTCTTCCTCTTCCACCACTTCGCCTTTTTTTCATAAAATATTCTAACACAAGTCCTCGAGGGTCTCTATCCTTGATCTTGGCATGACTTTCCTTATAACCCAGTCCAACTCTTATTGTATGAGTGGGAATGTTTGAAACCTTGAGCATAACAACTATGGCATTTCTACCAAGTGCTTACCTAGGAAGAAAGTTCATCGCTTGCATGATTTTGGATACCTTAGGATCCACTCAACTATCAATAAATTCGATGACATGGAAACCCATAAGGTGCAAAATGATGATGCTTAATGTAGACACTGTTTTCCTAACTTTAACATAACCACTTCACCCTTATACAAAACCTCACCTTTTAGTGTAAAGTGGAAGGCACTCCTCCTAAAGGATCGCACTAAGATCTTCCTAATAGCAACAAAAATGTCACTAGGATTTCTAGTACCATAAACTCCACCATGGCTTCCACAATCCCTATCTTCATAATAATCTTAAAGATCATGATGGTTGGCCTTTTACTATCAATGTAGGCTCATATGATACTCTTTGATGTTTCTAAGTTTTCCATGGACATCCCTAACTTCTACAATAACTTTAAAAGGCATATATTAATTCTTAATCCATCATCCACTATGAAACATTTCCTTTTAGCTTAACCTTGATAAATAATGCCATATTATGGTCTCGCCCCTTAGGAGGTATATCTTCATCATCCCTTATCCAATTTCCTCACAAAAGCTACCACTTCCATAAGAAAAGCTTTTTTAGAAAGAACCAAACTTCATAGTGCTTCTATCATGGCCTTATTATGATCCTTTGATGTGATCAACAATTTCTATACACTAATCTAGGTAGAGGTCCCCTTTAACTATCTCAAGATTATATCTTTCTCCTCTTTTCCTTTGTTAATAATCACTATACTACCTTCTTTGGCTTGAGCTATTTTCTTACTTCCATATATAGGTAATACTTCCCACTTCTTGTGACATGATTGACCTGCTTCTCCACCTTCTCTTCATCACTATCCTCCTAAATGTTAATCTTTTCTTTTTGAGCTCCTTTATCTCTCCATCCAAACTTTTCCTTAGATTAATGGCATAAACAACAACAACAACAATAATAATAATGATTTCTATAAGAGGCACCTCTTTGAAGGTTGCCATAACAAGCTCTTTAGGGACTCTAAAGTTTATCATAAAGATTATTTGAGTCAAAGATGGGCCCTTATAACAGTTTGAAAAAGATTTCCTCCAATACTTAATTGTCCAAGAATAGGTGAAACTATCATGTTAAAATCAATAAGGTTTTGGACATCATGCCTCCAATTGAAATAACCATCAATGTGGTGATCAACTCCTTAATGAAAAGTCCAATAGGCATTGGCACCATATCCTTTTAGCAAAGGATTTTGGGGCACCTTAGGAGGCAATGACTTCAACACCCTTTTCATTTGAAGCCTTTCAAAATGCTTTAGACAAAAGCATACTCAAATTGATGAATTGTTTTATGGACCATACTGCATTTATGTTTATCGACTTATTCCCCTCTATTAGTCTTTTGGGTTAATAATTCCTTATCTTTCATTATTATTTTTTTTACGATGACTCTAACTTTTCGGCTTGCAATCCTGCCTCTCTCAAATCTTTAAAACTTCTAACCAACATCCCCTCAATTTTAGCACTAATGTTTGATAATGCCCTTTAATAATCATCCTTAATTATTCTCTTTCCATTGGCCTAATCTTTACCTCGATGACCTTCTTTTTTCGCGTTCTCAAGTAATAACTAAAGCTTTCGCAATTATTCTATTATATTGGGTCTAGATCATTAAGAGTGAATTCCAACTCTGAATTACATGAGTAATGACCCTGAAAAGCTTGGGTCAATTACTCCCAATCTTCTCTGACCCTTTCTGTAATTTTTTGTAGTAACATGTGCTTTTTTTTTTTTTTTTTTTTTTTGCAGATTATAAGGGTCCATATTTGCTAATTATATTTTTTATTATTTGATTATATGAAATCTCCCATTTGGTCCTGTATTCCCCATCCCTATGGTGAATGATTATACATATTATGTTTGAAGTGGATACATGAAAGGACACTAGAAGTATGTTTATGGTCATTCTAGGTCAAAAACTTGAAAATGTTTTTTAAAGATTCCTAAAGGCTAAATCTTAAAGTGTTACCCATTTTAGGGTGCCTAAAAATTTATACCCAATTTTCAAAGCTAATCTCTGAATAGGCGAAGATAGGTTAAGCCTTCTAATTGACCTATTAAGATTAGAACCCATAGTCGCTCAAAATTTTTTCTTGACCAAAGTCAAGTAGTGACTCTAATAATGTGTTTAAGGTATTAAAAAGGTATTACCCTTTTATATCCCCTACTATCCACTTGATTCTTCACATAGGTTTCTACATATTAAGAGGCCTATCTTTAGATACCTAATTAATCTTCTCATGTGCCACTACTAGGGTTGTGCCAAAGTGTAACCCTTATCCTTTTAACCCTCGATGGTTACTAAAAGATTATTAGTAGTCACAAATAAGATTTTACTCATTTGAGAGTAACTAGAAAGCAAATGAGGGCCTCACACATGCATAGATGATATGCCATAATATATGAATGTGAACTCCAAAACCTACCAAAAGAACACCCATGTTAGTGTCATGCATTACTAAGGCAAAAAGGTCTACACCAGTAAAACCTTATGCTCTATCGATTCCTTTTGCTCAACAGTTGTAAGAACACAATTTTGATAAGCAATATGCTAAGTTCTTAGAGATTTTTAAGCAAATTCATGTCAACATTCCATTTGTTGAGGTCTTAGCATGCAATAACCATTTTCATATACAAAACTCATAGCATTCATGTCTAAAATACATATGCATAAAGGTTATATTCATCATACATACACAATCAAACATGTATTTAATGTACATATATGTTAACTAATGTCAAAACTAGTGACCATAACTAGTTTTTATCTAAATGTATGTATGTGACACAAGGAGAGAGAGAGTTGGAATTCAGTCAACGACCTGTGGTTCATGTGTCTCAATGCAAAACTCAAGCACTCAAGCACCAAAGTGTCAAATCCCTATTCTTCGATATCTAAAAAATATAATTACGATTTGGTGAGTCACGACTCAATGAATAAAAATAATAATCAGATTCTTATATCATTGCCAACAATCAAATATCATCAGGATACATTACAAGTATAACATTTGACTATGCAAGTGCAAGTGTAATAAATTAATTTTTGTCGTGACCATGCAAGGTAAACATTACTCCCAGGAATTCATGTGATTCAAGTGACATATGATTTTGCTGGCCAATATATAACAAGTGAATCATTTGATCAATAACATGTGCCAATAGGACCTATTGGTCCATCTGCCACGTAATTAATAACATGTGCCAATGGGACCTATTGGTCCATCTTCCACGTGACTTGTAAGTGTTTGACAAGTCGGTCACAACGTCCTTTTAGTTCCATATGCAAGTGTTCATTCACAAATGGTATACCAAGTAATCATTAAGAGCATATGATTCTCACTTAACTTGTATTCACATGTAAAATGTAACAATTCAATCATATATACATGTAATAGAACATAAGCATATCATAAAATTATCATACACACACACACACATTGAATCTAATTATGGTTTTTACTCACCTTTTGATGTGGCCAACCTTTATGGTAGGTTTGGTTCTCTCTCTAGAGCTTCCTCAAAGTTTTGAGATCCTAACATTTGATACATACATGTTTATAAGTATGTCAAACTGATTATGAATACTTGGTATGCAACTATGGCATGATTTATGCAAGTGGACCTAGTGTTTATGCATATTTTCCTTATATGACAGCTTGAGCTTGCTACACTCTCACAGAAATAACTCTAGATATACTTATACAAATGACTTGATTATTTTTTTAAAAAAACTAGACACATAATGAGACAACATATTCAAATCTCAAGCCAATGTCAGACACACAGAAAATGTGGTCAATTTTTAAAATTTTCCCCATTGTAATGTCATCTCAGTCTAAGTAGGTCTTACGTTTCTAGGTGTATCTCAAATTGTACAAATCCAATTTCAATAATAATCTACCATCAGTTACAAAACATATAAATTAACATTTTTCATGTTTTACTCATTGTTAATTCTGTCTATAAGGCCACCAAAACAAAGGACAAATCCCAGGGTGAGCAAGATTGTAACATGTTGACAAACAGTCATGATTAAGGGACAATATCTCAACAACCATGCTGGATTTGGAAAAAATATTTCACAGGTATGTATATCAGACATAAATATACAACTTTAAATTTTGGACCATCATCAAATTCTAAATCTATGGCCATCAAATTCTTGGAAAACATGATTAAAAGAAAGGTAGGGTTTCATCTAGGTACAGGGTCAGTCCTAATCAATGAGCCATATCCCTTTCCACACAACAAATCAATCAAAACTGCTTTACAAGAATTTATAAGGGATATAACCTTACAAATTTAGTGTTTTACACTTTGGTAAAATGAGAACAAAAGGTCATCAAAATATAAGAAAATAGAAAGACTAAGGTCATCTCGATTAGTTGTGAACCAGCCCTAATGAAAGAGCCATAACTCCTCACACACACCAAATCAAGCAAAACTGTTTCATATGAAT
>CATIWR010051328.1:0-10412 GCA_949677035.1 Omphalea diandra | reverse complement strand
ATATATATATATATATATATATATATATATATATATATATATATATATATATATATAATGTTAATGTTCTAACAGTGGTGATGTTTCAAACATCTAACTGTTAGAGCAACAATTGCGTTGGTTCAAAATTCTAACTGTTTTCAATTAAATTCTATAAATAATTAAATTACTTTTTAGCCCATTTCACAAATTATATGAAAAAATAATTTTATTAATAGAGCTAATTTATTTTAGGAAAATTTCATGATATTCAAAGAATACTTTTTTTTTTTTTTTGAAAAGGATACTACTACGAAACCTATTCGTTTTTATTTATATAATTATATACATGAAAGATATGTCTTTGGATACTGAAACTTAAATCAGTAATCAGAATTTAAAGTAATAAAATCATTAATAAAATTTATTAATTTTCTCATTAAATCATTTCTTTTGTGAAATGAAAATAAAAACTTAATGTTTTTAAATATTGCCTGTTAGAACATAAATTATTACACTATAATTCAATTTATGTAAATTCTTTTAAAATCTGCATTTTTAAATAAAGTTTCTAGGTTTCCTTTTTTTATATTTTTTCGTCATTTAAAATATTAAGAGCATATTTAATGCATTAAAAAATGAAATGAAAGTAGGACTCTCACTTTATTTTCATATTTGATATCTCAATTTACTTTAAAACTTAAAAATATAAGTTCGAAATGATTTGAATATCTTATTATTCTTAAAATTTCATTGTTTAAATTGATTCTAAAGCATAAAATTATTATTATTATTATTATTATTATTATATGGATAATTCTGAAAATTTTGTTAATATTTGAATTGTATTTTCTTGTGTATTAAATATCTCGAAAATATTAAAATTTTAAAATATTTTTTTAAAAAATAAATCCTTATTTTTATTTTTATAACATAATCAAACATACCATACGATACATAAACAAAAATTTCTGAAAAACCTTCAGGCATCAGAACTTGAGATTTGTCTTATGTCTAGTAAAGTAATTTGGTATTAAACTCTGAAGCAATCAGAAAAGTGGGCAAATATCAATCTTAAAAATAATGCTTTTTGTGCCTCAGAATCTCTATTGCATTCATTTTGTATTGTTTGTCTAACAGATAGATCTAAATTATATCTTTAAAATTGTAAGATTACAAATTTGAAATTTAATTAGAGCA
This sequence comes from Omphalea diandra, assembly GCA_949677035.1. NCBI lineage: Eukaryota > Viridiplantae > Streptophyta > Magnoliopsida > Malpighiales > Euphorbiaceae > Omphalea > Omphalea diandra. Next base: position 9,233 of record CATIWR010051328.1, on the reverse strand, counting down.
TACAATTTTTTTAAAAAAAAAATTAGCCTTAATTTTGTGTTCGTCTTGTTTAGATATGGGATTATATATTTTGGACTTTCTTAATCGGCTTTTCTCAAATTTAATGATAACAATTAATCATATTCTAAACGATATGATTACACAAAATGAACATTTCGGATTAATTCATATGCATTAGATATCGCAATTAATGTTAAGATGGATGAAATGAGTTATAGAAATATAAAATTTAAATTCTGACTCATACATAATAAAATAAAAAATTAATATATGAAAACTTAAGTTGTGGATAGCATATATTTTGAAGTGGTATCTACAAATGGGGTTTATCACCTTTTCACAAACTCAAAGAGAGATATAATAGTTGCCATGTTCATTATTCTCAAAAAAATAAATAAATAAAAGCTGTGGACAGCATATATATATATATATATATATATATATATATATCCATTAATTTTTATTTTTGATTATGAAATACTTAATATTATTTATTTAATAATAATCATAAAATTATTTCGTTCAAACTTAATAATTTTTTAAAAAATTATGTCATAAAATTAAAGATATAAATGAATAGATAATCTTTATAACTTCAAAATTTTAAAAATGTTATTTTATTACTTTTAATTAATAATATTTTTTATAAAATAATAATTATTTATTTTACTAATTAACTAATTATTTAATAAAAATATATTAAATTAATTTAAAATTTATTATTATAATTATATTACATAATGATCCAAATTCATGGCTTGTGATTAGAGGTAAGTATAAATTTTAAATATACTGAACTAGATCAATTAATCAAATTGATCCTAATCGTAATAGTAATTCGAGACGATATACGTTATTAATTTTTATTTAATTTAATAACTGAACAGAACCATTATCCAAAACAGATGAGTGTGTTTATATATATATTTTTTCTAATTTTAATTTTTAAATACATATGCATATATGTATTTATTTCTAATTATATATGTATTTAATTTTTAAATATTTATGTATATATGCATATATATGTAAAAAATTTATTTTTTTATAAATTTAATTTTGTAAATATATATAAATTTTTTTTCTAATTTTAATTTTTAAATACATATGCATATATCTATTTATTTTTAATTATATATGTATTTAATTTTTAAATACTTATGTATATATACATTTATATTTTTTTATTTTTTTTAAAAAATATTTTTTAATATATATTTAAATTCTATTTTTTATAAATTTAATTTTTATGAAAAAAATATAAAATATCTAAATAACCAAATTGCATTAAATTGAAAATCAGTTTAATTTAAGACATATTTTTTTATATTAATTTGATATAAATTATTTTATTTTTAAATAATTAATCTTAATTCGATTTTAAATATTTTTAAATAATTGAATAGACCTTTTGTTGCAAGAACAATCGGTGTTATTTTCACATGGCAAAAGGAGGTCGTTATTTGTTGCAATAATAATTGATGCTATTATCCACGTGGCAAAAGGAGGTAGTTGTGTCGGTAGAGATATGTGTTATTACTAATACACCCTCATTCCGTGGAGTAAAGGCAACGTTTTCTTAAGATGATTTGGCATAAAATGATTGGGTTAGAGTGCGGAGATCATTGATATTTGTGTCGGTATATCAAAACGTAAAGCAATTATGGGACCGTTATGAATTGTCACTCTCACTTAAATTTCAAACTTTCAGAAAATTTTTTTAAAAAAAAATACAAAAATAGCGATGAATATTTCAAAGTTGGAAAATCTGTTAGGCGGCGTTCACGTTCAAATTGAAGATGGCGTTTCTAATTTTCTGTTTTTCCAAAAAGAAAAAATGGCGTTTCTAATTGCATGAGGCATTCGCATTGTCAAATCATATACCCACAAAATGTGTCAAAAATTAGACTAAAGTTGCAATAATAGAGATTTGAGAAACTTTTTAAATTTTCCACATTTGTTCCCTAGCTCTTGGTTTGATTTTTATGATTTCTTTCTTTTTGATTTAATAGTCCACATTTTAGATTAAGCTATAGTCTCTATGATTGATCATTGTCTTTCAAATTTATCTTTTGATTTTATAGTTAGATAAATTAAGTGGAATATTGAAAAATTAACACTTCAAAAGAAAAATCTTAATTTTCTTTTTTTCTTTTTTCACTATTTCTCAAAGTTCTTTCTTTTTTTTAATCATTTTGGATTATCATCGACTAAATTGCTAATTATTACTAATGACTCATCTATTTTCTTTTATATTTCATGTATTTTTTATTTTAATAAATATGAATTTATATTTAGTTTTACATATTTATATAATTTTATTTATTTTTTTAACTTTGATAATTTAAATTTTGAATTTAAATTTTTTTAACTTTGATAAAAAAAATTTATTTTAATAATTTAATTTTGTCTTTTTTAACATTTGAAGTTCACTGAAGATATGAACTTTTTTCATTTATAATAAGATATCTAAACTATAAAAATTTTATATATTTATCATCTATCATTGAATATAAAAATTTAGTAGTCAATATTAAGTTATTGGCAATTGATGGAGACCACGTGTGGTTATTACTGATGATCAAGAATAATCAATGATAGTTGATAGGTTCATGATATTTGTTTATATAAATTTTTTATAAATAAATTGTTTAATGCTTTCATAAAAATCTAAAAATTATTTTTCTTAAGATAATTTTATTCTTGCTTTGATTAGAAATATATTTTCATTTTACTATTGAGCACTTTGAATATTAAAAAAATGTAAAGAAAATATTTTTTTTGAGAAATAATGAAACCTAAAAATTTAAATCAAAATTATTTTTTTATTCTATTGAGGAAGAAAATTTTACATTAATAAAAGTTAATACTAAACGTTCACTTTTAGATATATTTATTATTATAATTAGACTTCAATATCAGTTTAAATCAATATTTTAGACCTTAAATATATGAATTTTTTTTGGTAATACTAGATGGAAAAGGATTATTACTTGTGCAATTTAAATTTAGCATTCTCTTCTAAATTATTTTGACCATTTGAACTTAATTTAGGATTATCTCTTTTTTTTCAGAGATTAATTTAGGATTTTGATGTTTATTCCGTTTCTTTTTTTCGACGAGATGTTTCATATTATATGAATGGCACTGAGCAATAATATTTATAATTAATTACTTGGCTGAGTTTTTTCATTTTTACACCGTCTAATCTTGTATGCTTTTATATTTATAATTAATTTAAGAAAGTTTATATATTATAGAATAATCTTTTATGCGTTTATATATATTTATAATTAATTTAGGATTTACCTTAATTTACCTTTTAATATGTTACTTATGCTTTTACATTTATATTTATAAATAATATAAACATACATACATATATATAATATTTTTATATATTATTCCATAATATATAAATTTATTATATTAAATATTTTTTGTAAATATTTTAATTAAAATATTCAACATATTTGAATTATTCTAAATCAAATAATTAATTTTAAATAGTTCAATTAAGCTAAATCAAAAATTTGATCCAATTTAATATGAATATTGTTTTGAAATCGGTCTTTCATTTTAAAAAGCTTATGAATTTCGGTAAAATCAAATCAATCCATGCACGTCCCTAAATTTAAACATTCTAAAGTAATTATCTTTCCTTTTGATGTAATAGTTCTCATTTTAGATAAGTTGGTCTCTATGATTGATCATGTTCCTTCAACTTTACCTATTGATTTTAGAATATATAAATTAGGTTGAATTTTGAAGAATTAACACATAAAAAAAAAAAAAAAAAAACTTAACCTTCTTTTCCTTTTACCATCTTTCAAAGTTTTTTGCTTTTTCTTTAATTATTTTAAACTATTATCTCATAAAAAAATATTTTATACTATTATGGATAAAAACATTAATGGTAGCCCATGGTTTTATTTTTTGATTTAATCTATTTTTCATTTTAATAAATATAAATTCATTTTTATTTTTATAGATTTATATGATTTTATTTATTTTTAATTTTAATGAAAATTTTTAATTATTTTTTTTGAAAATATATAGCTCTTTGGATATAAAGGTTATTGTCATCCCTTCATGGAGACAAATTATAATACAGATTGAATTTTATCGTGTAGGATGATGAATCATTCAATCATAAAAGTTATTTATTTAATTTTTTTTTTATTTTATTGGTGAATGAATCATTCAATCATAAACTTTTTCAATTTTCACCCTCCATCACTTGCATTCAAATGTCTATTTTTCTTCACTCTCAAATTGGTGGTTAAAGATGGAAGAGAAATATTTTAAATAGTTTACATCCATTAATCTTTTTTAAAAAGAAAAACACCCAATCAAAGTCAAGTTAATTAACTTAATTTACATTTCATTCCATATCTTTCTATTACTCTCTTTAATCTCCCTTTACACCCTAAAAATACTCTCATGCAATACCTAAAATCTTTTTTATTCCATCCTATAATTCCAATTTGGGAGTTCAAAAAAATAGGCATTTGAAAATAACTGAATATAAACTTTTAATCTCTATTTACTCTTATTTACATCGTAAAAGAAAAAAAACTCGAGAGTGAGGTTAACTCATTAACTTTCATTTATATTTTATTCTTTGACTTCATCTAACTCACTCCCATTCAAGCTCTAAATGTAATGCAGATAAAAGCATAGGTAAATTTATGCTTTTAAAGAATTAAGAGGCGGATGGTTTAGGAAATGTGAGGCAATAATATTTTATAGAAGAATGGATAAATATTAAATAATTTTTTTTATATATTATGAAAAAATAAGCTACAATATGTTTCTAAAAATAAAAAATAATAATGAATTAAAACTACTTTTTTTTTTTTAATGAAGTTCAGTGCTTTGTAAAAAAAAAAAAGTTTTACAGTGGCTACATATATATATTTTTGGTTATTCTATCCTTAAATTTATTTATTTATTAACTAAAATTATTTCTTTTAAAAAACCATAAATTCATATAAACATATAATTATAATTGTATTATATTATATTAAAAATTAAAATGTCTATTTTCTTTGATAAATTTGGCTTTGATTAATTAGAATTTAAATTTATAATCTTTTAATCATAAAGATGATTTCTGCACCACTAATTAAATACTACTTAGTAGAGATGCCTTTTTTTTTAAAAAAAATTAACCTAATAATCTGAGTATTATTCATATTCTATTACGAAATTTTGAATATATTATAAAAATAGAATAATGCAAATTTTAATTAATATATATTGATAAAAGTAAAAGTTAGACATTTTCTAGAACTTAAAGGGTATATAAAAATATGCCCAATTCAAAATAGTTGGCATGTCTTACATATATTATTTAGACACTAATTTTTTATTATTGTAATATTTATATATTATTATAAAATTTAAATATTATTTGCACAACACTACAATCTTTTAAGTTTGTTTTAATGCTATTTTACATCAAACAAAGTGGGCTTGAATTTTCTAACATTTGAATATGCAAGCAAACTTAAAACTCTTGGGCAAATCTCAAATTTTAATCTTAATTATAAATTTTGATATATTTATTGAACTAAATGAACATAGGGTGGGAATATGAAATATCGGTTGTTTTTAATCTATAATAAAATTTAATGGGTTTGGATTATGATATACAACATTAGAGATAGCTCATTTTATTTTTCTAATCTTTGTTTATTCAATGAAATTTAAATTTAAAATTTAATATATTTTTATGATAAAAACTAATTAAATTAACTCAAATTCAATAATAAATATTAAATTCCAACATTCCATTTGCACATATAATTTAATTAAGAAAAAGAGAAAGAGCTTACAAAATTAAATAAAAATCAACCATAAATCATAGGAGAATAGTCATAATATGACATTTTATATGATATGCAGCTTCCAACTACCATATGATTATGATATAATCTTTGAGATACATGCCAAATTTCTGGTAAGATTGGCCAAAACATTGACCTGAACTGTATTTCCTACAAAAATATTTCATGAGAAAATGGCACCATTACTCATATGAGTTGAATAATATGACTTTATCTACTTGCCCAATCCACAATAATTAGTTAATTGTCAACTTCATTTCCTTCTTAGTACTAGAAGCCTTGTTATGTGTACTTTTATTCCTCAATTTGCAATTAAATACGGGTATTATTAGTCTTATAGCACTGTTTCTCGCTCTCTCACTCTCTTTTTAAAGTATTGCTTGGCTTAGAAAACTTGTAAAAAATTATGAATTTTCAACCAAGCTTTTTTGGTTGTAATATTTACAACAAACGATCTAAACGGTTATTATAACCGGTAAAATCAAAAATTGATCAGTAGTTCAATTTAATTGAAAATTAAAAATTAACTTATCAAAAAATTGATAAAAAATAAAAAACAGAATCAAATGATTCAATCTAAAACTATATCATTTTATGAAATAATTTAATTTTTTTAAAAAATTATACTATGTTACTCAAAGTCTAAATATTAAAAATAATTTTTATTACTTTGTCATATTATATAAATTTTCTAATTTTTAAAAATTTCTGATTTTAAAAAGTTTTAAACATTATATATATATATATAATTTTATCTTAAAAATGTATTATTAAAATATACTTATTAAACTAATTCAACTAGTTAAACTAACAATCAATGAACCAACTAATTCAATCACTGTTTGAATTTTAAAAATATTATTTACAAGCAATATGTAACAAGAAAAAAAAATTCCTATCTCTTGAAGATTTGCTATCCTCAACAACTAAAGGTCTTGTTGATTAATAACTTAATGATTGAATAATTATATTATGGTGTAGAAAATCAAGATTTCTTTTTCCAAATTGTTTGTGTATTTTTGGATTTAATTTTTGTATTCATAAATTAAGTTTTCTCCTAGTAATTTTAAATTTTTAAAATATATACCACTTATATCAATTTGATATATTTAAAATATTTTCTTTAAATATGTAACTCCAAAATTGAATTCAAGTAATTAATAACAGAAACAAACTCTTGTAATTATTTAAAATAATCATATTTAAAAATTAAGAGTTTATAATCACATTCTTTTTTCGCAAAAATTTATTTATATTAAATGTATATCATCATTTTATACATCCATCCAATAATATATTGACACCTAAAAGCTCATTTGACAGAATGTAATATGCAGTTAAAGAAGTTGAAGCTATTATTTGTAGTTGATGATAATACAGAAGAGTAGATTCTATGGAAGTTTGAAGCTATAATGGTATTATTGCTTGGAATGCTCTATTGGGTACTTAACCTTTAGCATCGACTTCTTTGATATTGTTTTTATTAAAATTCTAATAACACCATCTTTATTTTGGCAAATTATATTTACCCCATTACTTTTGTCTGAAATTGTGATAAATATCATAACACTGCTCTAGTTTCAAAACATTAAATTTGTTCATGAATAAATAAATAAAAGCTTGATCCGTTATCCTTGATTTTTTTTTCTTTAAATAGAAAGTAAAATTATATAAATATTCTCTATTATACATGAATCCAAAGTACTAAAGATTACAAAATATGTTTTCAAAAAAATGATTACAAAATAAACAAAATAATAATACAATTTTCTTAAATTTCATACTATTTTACGAATTAAATAATTTCATCATTTGTCATTATTTTCTCTTTATATATATTGACATTAATTCATCATTTCTTTCTCTTCTCCTTATAATATGTTACTATACAATATGTTACTTGATAAATGGCCGCACAGCACTTGTCAGTTGTTGTCCAATTTTGCCATTAATAATATACTTCTTTGGCTTTGATAAAAAAAAAAAAATCATAAAGCAATAGATGCATCCCTCAATTTAGATAAAAATTAATATCTGATTTATTTTCCTCTCGTATATATCATACATCAAAATACAGATGAGAAAAAAAACATATTTTAAAGTAAAAATATATAATTATTTTTGCGATGATTGTCTTATAATTCTATTATTAGTTATTAAAAAATCCACATTCTCACCATTTGTAGAAATAAGAATAAACTCGGCTATTGATGGATGTTCCACTATTCGTCTTGATGTTATTTTCAATTATAAGACGCAGCTATGACATTCTTTGTTTTTCTATATAATTAATTCACCAATATATGCTCATTGAACAAAAAACAATTTTCAAAGATTTTGATTACCATACCACTAAGGAGTATTAAAATGGGTCATGCGAATATAAGTTGCAAAATATGTAAAATTAATGAGTTAAAATTGAATTTTAGTGATTTCGTATCATAAACGGATTAATCTTTTTATGATACGAATTGAAACGGATTATATAATCAGTTGACAAGCAAATTCGTTACAGTTCATTTAATTTTACATATCATGTCAACCTAACACAATTTAGTTATAATTTGCATACTTTATATATAATATCAATGGTAAAATGATCATTTATATAAAATATATAGGCATATTTTTATGTGTTTAGATTTGTTGAGAAGAATTTAGATGATATTTATTTAAAATTTTTATGTATTTGTATTTATTTGCAAGAATATTTGAATTTTGATATTGTATTAATCTTTATTTAGATTTTTTTATTGAAACTTATTTTGAACTTTAAGAAAGATATGATTATGGATGATGTTTCAATTGATTTGAATAAAAATATAATATTTGTTACATTATAAATTTTTACAAGTTAAATAGATTATCTCGAGTTATGTAACCTACAAATAATCTCATTAAATAAATGAGTTATACATGTTGTATTTGTATAATCCGTTTAAATTTGTATCATGTTAGAATTGAGATATTTTGATATAATTAATAAATGAATCATGTTCATATTGATTTTACTCGTTTCACTTGAATAAATTAACACGATACAAACATGACACTTTAACAACTAGCACAATTGAAAGAATATGCATTAATATAACATTTCACTCTAGGGGTTCAATGAATCAAGGTAAAACATATGATTATTTACAAATTATCTTTCCATTTTATTAGTTGTTAAATAATTTTAAATGCATACAAATTTACTAAAAAAAATGTGTAATTCTCTAGAAAAATAAAAAAGAATATATACATATTTACTAAAGTTTGTTATGTAGAAGATTAATTCTTCACTTATATATATATATATATATATATATATATATATATATATATATATATATATATATATATATATATATAGAGAGAGAGAGTTATGAGTTGTAT